>CM059255.1:14919675-14938300 GCA_030347555.1 Lablab purpureus
TATGCAAAGAACACAATTTTGTAATTTCGAAATTGATATTTTATTTTGGATCCCTACTTTTGTTTTACAAAAAGAACTCAATTTTAGTAATTTGGATTTTCATATTTTATTCTCGATATGTACATTGGTTTTATGCAAAAGAACTCAATTTTTTGTAATTTCGAAATTTATATTTTATTTTGGATCCCCTCTTTTGTTTTACCAAGAGAACTCAATTTATAGTAATTTGGATATTTATATTTTATTTTCGATCCAGTACTTTTGTTTTACAAAAAGAATTCAATTTTAATAATTTCGAAATTGATATATTATTTTTCATTCGTAGTTTTGTTTTACAAAAAGAAACTCAATATTTCATAATTTTGAAATTTATATTCTATTCTCGTCGTGCTTTTGTTCTATGCAAAGAACACAATTTTGTAATTTCGAAATTGATATTTTATTTTGGATCCCTACTTTTGTTTTACAAAAAGAACTCAATTTTTAGTAATTTGGATTTTCATATTTTATTCTCGATATGTACATTGGTTTTATGCAAAAGAACTCAATTTTTGTAATTTCGAAATTTATATTTTATTTTGGATCCCCTCTTTTGTTTTACCAAGAGAACTCAATTTATAGTAATTTGGATATTTATATTTTATTTTCGATCCAGTACTTTTGTTTTACAAAAAGAATTCAATTTTTAATAATTTCGAAATTGATATATTATTTTTCATTCGTAGTTTTGTTTTACAAAAAGAAACTCAATATTTCATAATTTTGAAATTTATATTCTATTCTCGTCGTGCTTTTGTTCTATGCAAAAGAACACAATTTTGTAATTTCGAAATTGATATTTTATTTTGGATCCCTACTTTTGTTTTACAAAAAGAACTCAATTTTTAGTAATTTGGATTTTCATATTTTATTCTCGATATGTACATTGGTTTTATGCAAAGAACTCAATTTTTGTAATTTCGAAATTTATATTTTATTTTGGATCCCCTCTTTTGTTTTACCAAGAGAACTCAATTTATAGTAATTTGGATATTTATATTTTATTTTCGATCCAGTACTTTTGTTTTACAAAAGAATTCAATTTTTAATAATTTCGAAATTGATATATTATTTTTCATTCGTAGTTTTGTTTTACAAAAAGAAACTCAATATTTCATAATTTTGAAATTTATATTCTATTCTCGATCGTGCTTTTGTTCTATGCAAAAGAACACAATTTTGTAATTTCGAAATTGATATTTTATTTTGGATCCCTACTTTTGTTTTACAAAAGAACTCAATTTTTAGTAATTTGGATTTTCATATTTTATTCTCGATATGTACATTGGTTTTATGCAAAAGAACTCAATTTTTTGTAATTTCGAAATTTATATTTTATTTTGGATCCCCTCTTTTGTTTTACCAAGAGAACTCAATTTATAGTAATTTGGATATTTATATTTTATTTTCGATCCGTACTTTTGTTTTACAAAAAGAATTCAATTTTAATAATTTCGAAATTGATATATTATTTTTCATTCGTAGTTTTGTTTTACAAAAAGAAACTCAATATTTCATAATTTTGAAATTTATATTCTATTCTCGTCGTGCTTTTGTTCTATGCAAAGAACACAATTTTGTAATTTCGAAATTGATATTTTATTTTGGATCCCTACTTTTGTTTCACAAAAAGAACTCAATTTTTAGTAATTTGGATTTTCATATTTTATTCTCGATATGTACATTGGTTTTATGCAAAAGAACTCAATTTTTGTAATTTCGAAATTTATATTTTATTTTGGATCCCCTCTTTTGTTTTACCAAGAGAACTCAATTTATAGTAATTTGGATATTTATATTTTATTTTCGATCCAGTACTTTTGTTTTACAAAAAGAATTCAATTTTTAATAATTTCGAAATTGATATATTATTTTTCATTCGTAGTTTTGTTTTACAAAAAGAAACTCAATATTTCATAATTTTGAAATTTATATTCTATTCTCGATACGTGCTTTTGTTCTATGCAAAAGAACACAATTTTGTAATTTCGAAATTGATATTTTATTTTGGATCCCTACTTTTGTTTCACAAAAGAACTCAATTTTTAGTAATTTGGATTTTCATATTTTATTCTCGATATGTACATTGGTTTTATGCAAAAGAACTCAATTTTTGTAATTTCGAAATTTATATTTTATTTTGGATCCCCTCTTTTGTTTTACCAAGAGAACTCAATTTATAGTAATTTGGATATTTATATTTTATTTTCGATCCAGTACTTTTGTTTTACAAAAAGAATTCAATTTTAATAATTTCGAAATTGATATATTATTTTTCATTCGTAGTTTTGTTTTACAAAAAGAAACTCAATATTTCATAATTTTGAAATTTATATTCTATTCTCGATACGTGCTTTTGTTCTATGCAAAGAACACAATTTTGTAATTTCGAAATTGATATTTTATTTTGGATCCCTACTTTTGTTTCACAAAAGAACTCAATTTTTAGTAATTTGGATTTTCATATTTTATTCTCGATATGTACATTGGTTTTATGCAAAAGAACTCAATTTTTGTAATTTCGAAATTTATATTTTATTTTGGATCCCCTCTTTTGTTTTACCAAGAGAACTCAATTTATAGTAATTTGGATATTTATATTTTATTTTCGATCCAGTACTTTTGTTTTACAAAAAGAATTCAATTTTTAATAATTTCGAAATTGATATATTATTTTTCATTCGTAGTTTTGTTTTACAAAAAGAAACTCAATATTTCATAATTTTGAAATTTATATTCTATTCTCGATACGTGCTTTTGTTCTATGCAAAAGAACACAATTTTGTAATTTCGAAATTGATATTTTATTTTGGATCCCTACTTTTGTTTCACAAAAGAACTCAATTTTTAGTAATTTGGATTTTCATATTTTATTCTCGATATGTACATTGGTTTTATGCAAAAGAACTCAATTTTTGTAATTTCGAAATTTATATTTTATTTTGGATCCCCTCTTTTGTTTTACCAAGAGAACTCAATTTATAGTAATTTGGATATTTATATTTTATTTTTCGATCCAGTACTTTTGTTTTACAAAAAGAATTCAATTTTTAATAATTTCGAAATTGATATATTATTTTTCATTACGTAGTTTTGTTTTACAAAAAGAAACTCAATATTTCATAATTTTGAAATTTATATTCTATTCTCGATACGTGCTTTTGTTCTATGCAAAAGAACACAATTTTGTAATTTCGAAATTGATATTTTATTTTGGATCCCTACTTTTGTTTCACAAAAAGAACTCAATTTTTAGTAATTTGGATTTTCATATTTTTATTCTCGATATGTACATTGGTTTTATGCAAAAGAACTCAATTTTTTGTAATTTCGAAATTTATATTTTATTTTGGATCCCCTCTTTTGTTTTACCAAGAGAACTCAATTTATAGTAATTTGGATATTTATATTTTATTTTTCGATCCAGTACTTTTGTTTTACAAAAGAATTCAATTTTTAATAATTTCGAAATTGATATATTATTTTTCATTACGTAGTTTTGTTTTACAAAAAGAAACTCAATATTTCATAATTTTGAAATTTATATTCTATTCTCGTCGTGCTTTTGTTCTATGCAAAAGAACACAATTTTGTAATTTCGAAATTGATATTTTATTTTGGATCCCTACTTTTGTTTCACAAAAAGAACTCAATTTTTAGTAATTTGGATTTTCATATTTTATTCTCGATATGTACATTGGTTTTATGCAAAAGAACTCAATTTTTGTAATTTCGAAATTTATATTTTATTTTGGATCCCTCTTTTGTTTTACCAAGAGAACTCAATTTATAGTAATTTGGATATTTATATTTTATTTTCGATCCAGTACTTTTGTTTTACAAAAAGAATTCAATTTTTAATAATTTCGAAATTGATATATTATTTTTCATTCGTAGTTTTGTTTTACAAAAAGAAACTCAATATTTCATAATTTTGAAATTTATATTCTATTCTCGATCGTGCTTTTGTTCTATGCAAAAGAACACAATTTTTGTAATTTCGAAATTGATATTTTATTTTGGATCCCTACTTTTGTTTCACAAAAAGAACTCAATTTTAGTAATTTGGATTTTCATATTTTATTCTCGATATGTACATTGGTTTTATGCAAAAGAACTCAATTTTTGTAATTTCGAAATTTATATTTTATTTTGGATCCCCTCTTTTGTTTTACCAAGAGAACTCAATTTATAGTAATTTGGATATTTATATTTTATTTTCGATCCAGTACTTTTGTTTTACAAAAAGAATTCAATTTTAATAATTTCGAAATTGATATATTATTTTCATTACGTAGTTTTGTTTTACAAAAAGAAACTCAATATTTCATAATTTTGAAATTTATATTCTATTCTCGATACGTGCTTTTGTTCTATGCAAAGAACACAATTTTGTAATTTCGAAATTGATATTTTATTTTGGATCCCTACTTTTGTTTTACAAAAGAACTCAATTTTTAGTAATTTGGATTTTCATATTTTATTCTCGATATGTACATTGGTTTTATGCAAAGAACTCAATTTTTGTAATTTCGAAATTTATATTTTATTTTGGATCCCCTCTTTTGTTTTACCAAGAGAACTCAATTTATAGTAATTTGGATATTTATATTTTATTTTCGATCCAGTACTTTTGTTTTACAAAAAGAATTCAATTTTAATAATTTCGAAATTGATATATTATTTTTCATTCGTAGTTTTGTTTTACAAAAAGAAACTCAATATTTCATAATTTTGAAATTTATATTCTATTCTCGTCGTGCTTTTGTTCTATGCAAAAGAACACAATTTTGTAATTTCGAAATTGATATTTTATTTTGGATCCCTACTTTTGTTTTACAAAAAGAACTCAATTTTTAGTAATTTGGATTTTCATATTTTATTCTCGATATGTACATTGGTTTTATGCAAAAGAACTCAATTTTTGTAATTTCGAAATTTATATTTTATTTTGGATCCCCTCTTTTGTTTTACCAAGAGAACTCAATTTATAGTAATTTGGATATTTATATTTTATTTTTCGATCCAGTACTTTTGTTTTACAAAAAGAATTCAATTTTAATAATTTCGAAATTGATATATTATTTTTCATTCGTAGTTTTGTTTTACAAAAAGAAACTCAATATTTCATAATTTTGAAATTTATATTCTATTCTCGATACGTGCTTTTGTTCTATGCAAAGAACACAATTTTGTAATTTCGAAATTGATATTTTATTTTGGATCCCTACTTTTGTTTCACAAAAGAACTCAATTTTTAGTAATTTGGATTTTCATATTTTATTCTCGATATGTACATTGGTTTTATGCAAAAGAACTCAATTTTTTGTAATTTCGAAATTTATATTTTATTTTGGATCCCCTCTTTTGTTTTACCAAGAGAACTCAATTTATAGTAATTTGGATATTTATATTTTATTTTCGATCCAGTACTTTTGTTTTACAAAAAGAATTCAATTTTTAATAATTTCGAAATTGATATATTATTTTTCATTCGTAGTTTTGTTTTACAAAAAGAAACTCAATATTTCATAATTTTGAAATTTATATTCTATTCTCGATACGTGCTTTTGTTCTATGCAAAAGAACACAATTTTGTAATTTCGAAATTGATATTTTATTTTGGATCCCTACTTTTGTTTCACAAAAAGAACTCAATTTTTAGTAATTTGGATTTTCATATTTTATTCTCGATATGTACATTGGTTTTATGCAAAAGAACTCAATTTTTGTAATTTCGAAATTTATATTTTATTTTGGATCCCCTCTTTTGTTTTACCAAGAGAACTCAATTTATAGTAATTTGGATATTTATATTTTATTTTCGATCCAGTACTTTTGTTTTACAAAAGAATTCAATTTTTAATAATTTCGAAATTGATATATTATTTTTCATTCGTAGTTTTGTTTTACAAAAAGAAACTCAATATTTCATAATTTTGAAATTTATATTCTATTCTCGATACGTGCTTTTGTTCTATGCAAAAGAACACAATTTTGTAATTTCGAAATTGATATTTTATTTTGGATCCCTACTTTTGTTTCACAAAAGAACTCAATTTTTAGTAATTTGGATTTTCATATTTTATTCTCGATATGTACATTGGTTTTATGCAAAAGAACTCAATTTTTGTAATTTCGAAATTTATATTTTATTTTGGATCCCCTCTTTTGTTTTACCAAGAGAACTCAATTTATAGTAATTTGGATATTTATATTTTATTTTTCGATCCGTACTTTTGTTTTACAAAAAGAATTCAATTTTTAATAATTTCGAAATTGATATATTATTTTTCATTCGTAGTTTTGTTTTACAAAAAGAAACTCAATATTTCATAATTTTGAAATTTATATTCTATTCTCGATACGTGCTTTTGTTCTATGCAAAGAACACAATTTTGTAATTTCGAAATTGATATTTTATTTTGGATCCCTACTTTTGTTTCACAAAAGAACTCAATTTTTAGTAATTTGGATTTTCATATTTTATTCTCGATATGTACATTGGTTTTATGCAAAAGAACTCAATTTTTGTAATTTCGAAATTTATATTTTATTTTGGATCCCCTCTTTTGTTTTACCAAGAGAACTCAATTTATAGTAATTTGGATATTTATATTTTATTTTCGATCCGTACTTTTGTTTTACAAAAGAATTCAATTTTTAATAATTTCGAAATTGATATATTATTTTTCATTCGTAGTTTTGTTTTACAAAAGAAACTCAATATTTCATAATTTTGAAATTTATATTCTATTCTCGTCGTGCTTTTGTTCTATGCAAAAGAACACAATTTTGTAATTTCGAAATTGATATTTTATTTTGGATCCCTACTTTTGTTTCACAAAAAGAACTCAATTTTTAGTAATTTGGATTTTCATATTTTATTCTCGATATGTACATTGGTTTTATGCAAAAGAACTCAATTTTTGTAATTTCGAAATTTATATTTTATTTTGGATCCCCTCTTTTGTTTTACCAAGAGAACTCAATTTATAGTAATTTGGATATTTATATTTTATTTTCGATCCGTACTTTTGTTTTACAAAAGAATTCAATTTTTAATAATTTCGAAATTGATATATTATTTTTCATTCGTAGTTTTGTTTTACAAAAAGAAACTCAATATTTCATAATTTTGAAATTTATATTCTATTCTCGATACGTGCTTTTGTTCTATGCAAAAGAACACAATTTTGTAATTTCGAAATTGATATTTTATTTTGGATCCCTACTTTTGTTTTACAAAAGAACTCAATTTTTAGTAATTTGGATTTTCATATTTTATTCTCGATATGTACATTGGTTTTATGCAAAAGAACTCAATTTTTGTAATTTCGAAATTTATATTTTATTTTGGATCCCCTCTTTTGTTTTACCAAGAGAACTCAATTTATAGTAATTTGGATATTTATATTTTATTTTCGATCCAGTACTTTTGTTTTACAAAAAGAATTCAATTTTAATAATTTCGAAATTGATATATTATTTTTCATTCGTAGTTTTGTTTTACAAAAAGAAACTCAATATTTCATAATTTTGAAATTTATATTCTATTCTCGATCGTGCTTTTGTTCTATGCAAAAGAACACAATTTTGTAATTTCGAAATTGATATTTTATTTTGGATCCCTACTTTTGTTTTACAAAAGAACTCAATTTTAGTAATTTGGATTTTCATATTTTATTCTCGATATGTACATTGGTTTTATGCAAAGAACTCAATTTTTGTAATTTCGAAATTTATATTTTATTTTGGATCCCCTCTTTTGTTTTACCAAGAGAACTCAATTTATAGTAATTTGGATATTTATATTTTATTTTTCGATCCAGTACTTTTGTTTTACAAAAAGAATTCAATTTTTAATAATTTCGAAATTGATATATTATTTTTCATTCGTAGTTTTGTTTTACAAAAAGAAACTCAATATTTCATAATTTTGAAATTTATATTCTATTCTCGATCGTGCTTTTGTTCTATGCAAAAGAACACAATTTTGTAATTTCGAAATTGATATTTTATTTTGGATCCCTACTTTTGTTTTACAAAAAGAACTCAATTTTTAGTAATTTGGATTTTCATATTTTATTCTCGATATGTACATTGGTTTTATGCAAAAGAACTCAATTTTTGTAATTTCGAAATTTATATTTTATTTTGGATCCCCTCTTTTGTTTTACCAAGAGAACTCAATTTATAGTAATTTGGATATTTATATTTTATTTTCGATCCAGTACTTTTGTTTTACAAAAAGAATTCAATTTTTAATAATTTCGAAATTGATATATTATTTTTCATTCGTAGTTTTGTTTTACAAAAGAAACTCAATATTTCATAATTTTGAAATTTATATTCTATTCTCGATCGTGCTTTTGTTCTATGCAAAAGAACACAATTTTGTAATTTCGAAATTGATATTTTATTTTGGATCCCTACTTTTGTTTTACAAAAAGAACTCAATTTTTAGTAATTTGGATTTTCATATTTTATTCTCGATATGTACATTGGTTTTATGCAAAAGAACTCAATTTTTGTAATTTCGAAATTTATATTTTATTTTGGATCCCCTCTTTTGTTTTACCAAGAGAACTCAATTTATAGTAATTTGGATATTTATATTTTATTTTCGATCCAGTACTTTTGTTTTACAAAAAGAATTCAATTTTAATAATTTCGAAATTGATATATTATTTTTCATTCGTAGTTTTGTTTTACAAAAAGAAACTCAATATTTCATAATTTTGAAATTTATATTCTATTCTCGTCGTGCTTTTGTTCTATGCAAAAGAACACAATTTTTGTAATTTCGAAATTGATATTTTATTTTGGATCCCTACTTTTGTTTTACAAAAGAACTCAATTTTTAGTAATTTGGATTTTCATATTTTATTCTCGATATGTACATTGGTTTTATGCAAAAGAACTCAATTTTTGTAATTTCGAAATTTATATTTTATTTTGGATCCCCTCTTTTGTTTTACCAAGAGAACTCAATTTATAGTAATTTGGATATTTATATTTTATTTTTCGATCCAGTACTTTTGTTTTACAAAAAGAATTCAATTTTTAATAATTTCGAAATTGATATATTATTTTTCATTACGTAGTTTTGTTTTACAAAAAGAAACTCAATATTTCATAATTTTGAAATTTATATTCTATTCTCGATCGTGCTTTTGTTCTATGCAAAAGAACACAATTTTGTAATTTCGAAATTGATATTTTATTTTGGATCCCTACTTTTGTTTTACAAAAGAACTCAATTTTTAGTAATTTGGATTTTCATATTTTATTCTCGATATGTACATTGGTTTTATGCAAAAGAACTCAATTTTTTGTAATTTCGAAATTTATATTTTATTTTGGATCCCCTCTTTTGTTTTACCAAGAGAACTCAATTTATAGTAATTTGGATATTTATATTTTATTTTCGATCCAGTACTTTTGTTTTACAAAAGAATTCAATTTTTAATAATTTCGAAATTGATATATTATTTTTCATTCGTAGTTTTGTTTTACAAAAAGAAACTCAATATTTCATAATTTTGAAATTTATATTCTATTCTCGATACGTGCTTTTGTTCTATGCAAAGAACACAATTTTGTAATTTCGAAATTGATATTTTATTTTGGATCCCTACTTTTGTTTTACAAAAGAACTCAATTTTTAGTAATTTGGATTTTCATATTTTATTCTCGATATGTACATTGGTTTTATGCAAAAGAACTCAATTTTTGTAATTTCGAAATTTATATTTTATTTTGGATCCCCTCTTTTGTTTTACCAAGAGAACTCAATTTATAGTAATTTGGATATTTATATTTTATTTTTCGATCCAGTACTTTTGTTTTACAAAAAGAATTCAATTTTTAATAATTTCGAAATTGATATATTATTTTTCATTCGTAGTTTTGTTTTACAAAAGAAACTCAATATTTCATAATTTTGAAATTTATATTCTATTCTCGATACGTGCTTTTGTTCTATGCAAAAGAACACAATTTTGTAATTTCGAAATTGATATTTTATTTTGGATCCCTACTTTTGTTTTACAAAAAGAACTCAATTTTTAGTAATTTGGATTTTCATATTTTATTCTCGATATGTACATTGGTTTTATGCAAAAGAACTCAATTTTTGTAATTTCGAAATTTATATTTTATTTTGGATCCCCTCTTTTGTTTTACCAAGAGAACTCAATTTATAGTAATTTGGATATTTATATTTTATTTTTCGATCCAGTACTTTTGTTTTACAAAAAGAATTCAATTTTTAATAATTTCGAAATTGATATATTATTTTTCATTCGTAGTTTTGTTTTACAAAAGAAACTCAATATTTCATAATTTTGAAATTTATATTCTATTCTCGATACGTGCTTTTGTTCTATGCAAAGAACACAATTTTGTAATTTCGAAATTGATATTTTATTTTGGATCCCTACTTTTGTTTTACAAAAGAACTCAATTTTTAGTAATTTGGATTTTCATATTTTATTCTCGATATGTACATTGGTTTTATGCAAAAGAACTCAATTTTTGTAATTTCGAAATTTATATTTTATTTTGGATCCCTCTTTTGTTTTACCAAGAGAACTCAATTTATAGTAATTTGGATATTTATATTTTATTTTTCGATCCAGTACTTTTGTTTTACAAAAGAATTCAATTTTTAATAATTTCGAAATTGATATATTATTTTTCATTCGTAGTTTTGTTTTACAAAAAGAAACTCAATATTTCATAATTTTGAAATTTATATTCTATTCTCGTCGTGCTTTTGTTCTATGCAAAAGAACACAATTTTGTAATTTCGAAATTGATATTTTATTTTGGATCCCTACTTTTGTTTTACAAAAGAACTCAATTTTTAGTAATTTGGATTTTCATATTTTATTCTCGATATGTACATTGGTTTTATGCAAAAGAACTCAATTTTTGTAATTTCGAAATTTATATTTTATTTTGGATCCCCTCTTTTGTTTTACCAAGAGAACTCAATTTATAGTAATTTGGATATTTATATTTTATTTTCGATCCGTACTTTTGTTTTACAAAAAGAATTCAATTTTAATAATTTCGAAATTGATATATTATTTTTCATTAAGTAGTTTTGTTTTACAAAAAGAAACTCAATATTTCATAATTTTGAAATTTATATTCTATTCTCGTCACGTGCTTTTGTTCTATGCAAAGAACACAATTTTGTAATTTCGAAATTGATATTTTATTTTGGATCCCTACTTTTGTTTTACAAAAGAACTCAATTTTTAGTAATTTGGATTTTCATATTTTATTCTCGATATGTACATTGGTTTTATGCAAAAGAACTCAATTTTTGTAATTTCGAAATTTATATTTTATTTTGGATCCCCTCTTTTGTTTTACCAAGAGAACTCAATTTATAGTAATTTGGATATTTATATTTTATTTTTCGATCCGTACTTTTGTTTTACAAAAAGAATTCAATTTTTAATAATTTCGAAATTGATATATTATTTTCATTCGTAGTTTTGTTTTACAAAAAGAAACTCAATATTTCATAATTTTGAAATTTATATTCTATTCTCGATACGTGCTTTTGTTCTATGCAAAGAACACAATTTTGTAATTTCGAAATTGATATTTTATTTTGGATCCCTACTTTTGTTTTACAAAAAGAACTCAATTTTTAGTAATTTGGATTTTCATATTTTATTCTCGATATGTACATTGGTTTTATGCAAAAGAACTCAATTTTTGTAATTTCGAAATTTATATTTTATTTTGGATCCCCTCTTTTGTTTTACCAAGAGAACTCAATTTATAGTAATTTGGATATTTATATTTTATTTTCGATCCGTACTTTTGTTTTACAAAAGAATTCAATTTTTAATAATTTCGAAATTGATATATTATTTTTCATTCGTAGTTTTGTTTTACAAAAAGAAACTCAATATTTCATAATTTTGAAATTTATATTCTATTCTCGATACGTGCTTTTGTTCTATGCAAAAGAACACAATTTTGTAATTTCGAAATTGATATTTTATTTTGGATCCCTACTTTTGTTTCACAAAAAGAACTCAATTTTAGTAATTTGGATTTTCATATTTTATTCTCGATATGTACATTGGTTTTATGCAAAAGAACTCAATTTTTTGTAATTTCGAAATTTATATTTTATTTTGGATCCCCTCTTTTGTTTTACCAAGAGAACTCAATTTATAGTAATTTGGATATTTATATTTTATTTTCGATCCAGTACTTTTGTTTTACAAAAAGAATTCAATTTTTAATAATTTCGAAATTGATATATTATTTTCATTCGTAGTTTTGTTTTACAAAAAGAAACTCAATATTTCATAATTTTGAAATTTATATTCTATTCTCGTCACGTGCTTTTGTTCTATGCAAAAGAACACAATTTTGTAATTTCGAAATTGATATTTTATTTTGGATCCCTACTTTTGTTTCACAAAAGAACTCAATTTTTAGTAATTTGGATTTTCATATTTTATTCTCGATATGTACATTGGTTTTATGCAAAAGAACTCAATTTTTGTAATTTCGAAATTTATATTTTATTTTGGATCCCCTCTTTTGTTTTACCAAGAGAACTCAATTTATAGTAATTTGGATATTTATATTTTATTTTTCGATCCGTACTTTTGTTTTACAAAAAGAATTCAATTTTTAATAATTTCGAAATTGATATATTATTTTTCATTCGTAGTTTTGTTTTACAAAAAGAAACTCAATATTTCATAATTTTGAAATTTATATTCTATTCTCGATACGTGCTTTTGTTCTATGCAAAAGAACACAATTTTGTAATTTCGAAATTGATATTTTATTTTGGATCCCTACTTTTGTTTCACAAAAGAACTCAATTTTTAGTAATTTGGATTTTCATATTTTATTCTCGATATGTACATTGGTTTTATGCAAAAGAACTCAATTTTTGTAATTTCGAAATTTATATTTTATTTTGGATCCCCTCTTTTGTTTTACCAAGAGAACTCAATTTATAGTAATTTGGATATTTATATTTTATTTTCGATCAGTACTTTTGTTTTACAAAAGAATTCAATTTTAATAATTTCGAAATTGATATATTATTTTTCATTCGTAGTTTTGTTTTACAAAAAGAAACTCAATATTTCATAATTTTGAAATTTATATTCTATTCTCGATACGTGCTTTTGTTCTATGCAAAGAACACAATTTTGTAATTTCGAAATTGATATTTTATTTTGGATCCCTACTTTTGTTTTACAAAAAGAACTCAATTTTTAGTAATTTGGATTTTCATATTTTATTCTCGATATGTACATTGGTTTTATGCAAAAGAACTCAATTTTTGTAATTTCGAAATTTATATTTTATTTTGGATCCCCTCTTTTGTTTTACCAAGAGAACTCAATTTATAGTAATTTGGATATTTATATTTTATTTTTCGATCCGTACTTTTGTTTTACAAAAGAATTCAATTTTTAATAATTTCGAAATTGATATATTATTTTTCATTCGTAGTTTTGTTTTACAAAAAGAAACTCAATATTTCATAATTTTGAAATTTATATTCTATTCTCGATACGTGCTTTTGTTCTATGCAAAGAACACAATTTTGTAATTTCGAAATTGATATTTTATTTTGGATCCCTACTTTTGTTTTACAAAAGAACTCAATTTTTAGTAATTTGGATTTTCATATTTTATTCTCGATATGTACATTGGTTTTATGCAAAAGAACTCAATTTTTTGTAATTTCGAAATTTATATTTTATTTTGGATCCCCTCTTTTGTTTTACCAAGAGAACTCAATTTATAGTAATTTGGATATTTATATTTTATTTTCGATCCAGTACTTTTGTTTTACAAAAGAATTCAATTTTAATAATTTCGAAATTGATATATTATTTTTCATTCGTAGTTTTGTTTTACAAAAAGAAACTCAATATTTCATAATTTTGAAATTTATATTCTATTCTCGATCACGTGCTTTTGTTCTATGCAAAAGAACACAATTTTGTAATTTCGAAATTGATATTTTATTTTGGATCCCTACTTTTGTTTTACAAAAAGAACTCAATTTTTAGTAATTTGGATTTTCATATTTTATTCTCGATATGTACATTGGTTTTATGCAAAAGAACTCAATTTTTGTAATTTCGAAATTTATATTTTATTTTGGATCCCCTCTTTTGTTTTACCAAGAGAACTCAATTTATAGTAATTTGGATATTTATATTTTATTTTTCGATCCAGTACTTTTGTTTTACAAAAAGAATTCAATTTTTAATAATTTCGAAATTGATATATTATTTTTCATTCGTAGTTTTGTTTTACAAAAAGAAACTCAATATTTCATAATTTTGAAATTTATATTCTATTCTCGTCACGTGCTTTTGTTCTATGCAAAGAACACAATTTTGTAATTTCGAAATTGATATTTTATTTTGGATCCCTACTTTTGTTTTACAAAAGAACTCAATTTTTAGTAATTTGGATTTTCATATTTTATTCTCGATATGTACATTGGTTTTATGCAAAAGAACTCAATTTTTGTAATTTCGAAATTTATATTTTATTTTGGATCCCCTCTTTTGTTTTACCAAGAGAACTCAATTTATAGTAATTTGGATATTTATATTTTATTTTCGATCCGTACTTTTGTTTTACAAAAAGAATTCAATTTTAATAATTTCGAAATTGATATATTATTTTTCATTCGTAGTTTTGTTTTACAAAAAGAAACTCAATATTTCATAATTTTGAAATTTATATTCTATTCTCGATACGTGCTTTTGTTCTATGCAAAGAACACAATTTTGTAATTTCGAAATTGATATTTTATTTTGGATCCCTACTTTTGTTTTACAAAAAGAACTCAATTTTAGTAATTTGGATTTTCATATTTTATTCTCGATATGTACATTGGTTTTATGCAAAAGAACTCAATTTTTTGTAATTTCGAAATTTATATTTTATTTTGGATCCCCTCTTTTGTTTTACCAAGAGAACTCAATTTATAGTAATTTGGATATTTATATTTTATTTTCGATCCAGTACTTTTGTTTTACAAAAAGAATTCAATTTTTAATAATTTCGAAATTGATATATTATTTTTCATTCGTAGTTTTGTTTTACAAAAAGAAACTCAATATTTCATAATTTTGAAATTTATATTCTATTCTCGATCGTGCTTTTGTTCTATGCAAAAGAACACAATTTTGTAATTTCGAAATTGATATTTTATTTTGGATCCCTACTTTTGTTTTACAAAAGAACTCAATTTTAGTAATTTGGATTTTCATATTTTATTCTCGATATGTACATTGGTTTTATGCAAAAGAACTCAATTTTTTGTAATTTCGAAATTTATATTTTATTTTGGATCCCCTCTTTTGTTTTACCAAGAGAACTCAATTTATAGTAATTTGGATATTTATATTTTATTTTCGATCCGTACTTTTGTTTTACAAAAAGAATTCAATTTTTAATAATTTCGAAATTGATATATTATTTTTTCATTCGTAGTTTTGTTTTACAAAAGAAACTCAATATTTCATAATTTTGAAATTTATATTCTATTCTCGATCACGTGCTTTTGTTCTATGCAAAAGAACACAATTTTGTAATTTCGAAATTGATATTTTATTTTGGATCCCTACTTTTGTTTTACAAAAGAACTCAATTTTAGTAATTTGGATTTTCATATTTTATTCTCGATATGTACATTGGTTTTATGCAAAAGAACTCAATTTTTGTAATTTCGAAATTTATATTTTATTTTGGATCCCCTCTTTTGTTTTACCAAGAGAACTCAATTTATAGTAATTTGGATATTTATATTTTATTTTCGATCCGTACTTTTGTTTTACAAAAAGAATTCAATTTTAATAATTTCGAAATTGATATATTATTTTTCATTCGTAGTTTTGTTTTACAAAAAGAAACTCAATATTTCATAATTTTGAAATTTATATTCTATTCTCGATCGTGCTTTTGTTCTATGCAAAGAACACAATTTTGTAATTTCGAAATTGATATTTTATTTTGGATCCCTACTTTTGTTTTACAAAAGAACTCAATTTTAGTAATTTGGATTTTCATATTTTATTCTCGATATGTACATTGGTTTTATGCAAAGAACTCAATTTTTGTAATTTCGAAATTTTATATTTTATTTTGGATCCCTACTTTTGTTTTACAAGAGAACTCAATTTATAGTAATTTGGATATTTATATTTTATTTTCGATCCAGTACTTTTGTTTTACAAAAGAATTCAATTTTAATAATTTCGAAATTGATATATTATTTTTCATTAAGTAGTTTTGTTTTACAAAAAGAAACTCAATATTTCATAATTTTGAAATTTATATTCTATTCTCGATACGTGCTTTTGTTCTATGCAAAAGAACACAATTTTGTAATTTCGAAATTGATATTTTATTTTGGATCCCTACTTTTGTTTTACAAAAAGAACTCAATTTTTAGTAATTTGGATTTTCATATTTTATTCTCGATATGTACATTGGTTTTATGCAAAAGAACTCAATTTTTGTAATTTCGAAATTTATATTTTATTTTGGATCCACTCTTTTGTTTTACCAAGAGAACTCAATTTATAGTAATTTGGATATTTATATTTTATTTTCGATCCAGTACTTTTGTTTTACAAAAAGAATTCAATTTTTAATAATTTCGAAATTGATATATTATTTTTCATTCGTAGTTTTTGTTTTACAAAAAGAAACTCAATATTTCATAATTTTGAAATTTATATTCTATTCTCGATCACGTGCTTTTGTTCTATGCAAAAGAACACAATTTTGTAATTTCGAAATTGATATTTTATTTTGGATCCCTACTTTTGTTTTACAAAAAGAACTCAATTTTTAGTAATTTGGATTTTCATATTTTATTCTCGATATGTACATTGGTTTTATGCAAAAGAACTCAATTTTTGTAATTTGAAATTTATATTTTATTTTGGATCCCCTCTTTTGTTTTACCAAGAGAACTCAATTTATAGTAATTTGGATATTTATATTTTATTTTACGATCCAGTACTTTTGTTTTACAAAAAGAATTCAATTTTTAATAATTTCGAAATTGATATATTATTTTTCATTCGTAGTTTTGTTTTACAAAAAGAAACTCAATATTTCATAATTTTGAAATTTATATTCTATTCTCGATACGTGCTTTTGTTCTATGCAAAAGAACACAATTTTTGTAATTTCGAAATTGATATTTTATTTTGGATCCCTACTTTTGTTTTACAAAAGAACTCAATTTTTAGTAATTTGGATTTTCATATTTTATTCTCGATATGTACATTGGTTTTATGCAAAAGAACTCAATTTTTTGTAATTTTGAAATTTATATTTTATTTTGGATCCACTCTTTTGTTTTACCAAGAGAACTCAATTTATAGTAATTTGGATATTTATATTTTATTTTCGATCCAGTACTTTTGTTTTACAAAAAGAATTCAATTTTTAATAATTTCGAAATTGATATATTATTTTTCATTCGTAGTTTTGTTTTACAAAAAGAAACTCAATATTTCATAATTTTGAAATTTATATTCTATTCTCGATCGTGCTTTTGTTCTATGCAAAAGAACACAATTTTTGTAATTTCGAAATTGATATTTTATTTTGGATCCCTACTTTTGTTTTACAAAAAGAACTCAATTTTTAGTAATTTGGATTTTCATATTTTATTCTCGATATGTACATTGGTTTTATGCAAAAGAACTCAATTTTTGTAATTTCGAAATTTATATTTTATTTTGGATCCCCTCTTTTGTTTTACCAAGAGAACTCAATTTATAGTAATTTGGATATTTATATTTTATTTTTCGATCCAGTACTTTTGTTTTACAAAGAATTCAATTTTAATAATTTCGAAATTGATATATTATTTTTCATTCGTAGTTTTGTTTTACAAAAAGAAACTCAATATTTCATAATTTTGAAATTTATATTCTATTCTCGATCGTGCTTTTGTTCTATGCAAAGAACACAATTTTGTAATTTCGAAATTGATATTTTATTTTGGATCCCTACTTTTGTTTTACAAAAGAACTCAATTTTAGTAATTTGGATTTTTATATTTTATTCTCGATATGTACATTGGTTTTATGCAAAAGAACTCAATTTTTTGTAATTTCGAAATTTATATTTTATTTTGGATCCCCTCTTTTGTTTTACCAAGAGAACTCAATTTATAGTAATTTGGATATTTATATTTTATTTTT
This sequence comes from Lablab purpureus, assembly GCA_030347555.1. Lineage (NCBI taxonomy): Eukaryota > Viridiplantae > Streptophyta > Magnoliopsida > Fabales > Fabaceae > Lablab > Lablab purpureus. Next base: position 14,937,969 of record CM059255.1, read on the forward strand.
CGATCCAGTACTTTTGTTTTACAAAAGAATTCAATTTTAATAATTTCGAAATTGATATATTATTTTTCATTACGTAGTTTTGTTTTACAAAAGAAACTCAATATTTCATAATTTTGAAATTTATATTCTATTCTCGATACGTGCTTTTGTTCTATGCAAAAGAACACAATTTTTGTAATTCCGAAATTGATATTTTATTTTGGATCCACTACTTTTGTTTTACAAAAAGAACTCAATTTTTAGTAATTTGGATTTTCATATTTTATTCTCGATATGTACATTGGTTTTATGCAAAGAACTCAATTTTTTGTAATTTAGAAATTTATATTTTA
>CM059255.1:15568526-15800387 GCA_030347555.1 Lablab purpureus
AAAAGAAACTCAATATTTCATAATTTTGAAATTTATATTTTATTCTCGATACGTACTTTTGTTCTATGCAAAAGAACACAATTTTTTGTAATTTCGAAATTGATATTTTATTTTGGATCCCTACTTTTGTTTTACAAAAAGAACTCAATTTTTAGTAATTTGGATTTTTATATTTTATTCTCGATATGTACATTGGTTTTATGCAAAAGAACTCAATTTTTTGTAATTTCGAAATTTATATTTTATTTTGGATCCCTCTTTTGTTTTACCAAGAGAACTCAATTTATAGTAATTTGGATATTTATATTTTATTTTCGATCCGTACTTTTGTTTTACAAAAAGAATTCAATTTTTAATAATTTCGAAATTGATATATTATTTTTCATTCGTAGTTTTGTTTTACAAAAAGAAACTCAATATTTCATAATTTTGAAATTTATATTTTATTCTCGATACGTACTTTTGTTCTATGCAAAAGAACACAATTTTTTGTAATTTCGAAATTGATATTTTATTTTGGATCCCTACTTTTGTTTTACAAAAAGAACTCAATTTTTAGTAATTTGGATTTTTATATTTTATTCTCGATATGTACATTGGTTTTATGCAAAAGAACTCAATTTTTGTAATTTCGAAATTGATATTTTATTTTGGATCCCTACTTTTGTTTTACAAAAAGAACTCAATTTTTAGTAATTTGGATTTTTATATTTTATTCTCGATATGTACTTTGGTTTTATGCAAAAGAACTCAATTTCTTGTAATTTCGAAATTTATATTTTGTTTTGGATCCGTACTTTTGTTTTACAAAAAGAACTCAATTTTTAGTAATTTGGATTTTTATATTTTATTCTCGATATGTACATTGGTTTTATGCAAAAGAACTCAATTTTTTGTAATTTCGAAATTTATATTTTATTTTGGATCCCTCTTTTGTTTTACCAAGAGAACTCAATTTATAGTAATTTGGATATTTATATTTTATTTTCGATCCAGTACTTTTGTTTTACAAAAAGAATTCAATTTTTAATAATTTCGAAATTGATATATTATTTTTCATTCGTAGTTTTGTTTTAATAAAAGAAACTCAATATTTCATAATTTTGACATTTATATTTTATTCTCGATACGTACTTTTGTTCTATGCAAAAGAACACAATTTTTTGTAATTTCGAAATTTATATTTTATTTTGGATCCCCTCTTTTGTTTTACCAAGAGAACTCAATTTATAGTAATTTGGATATTTATATTTTATTTTCGATCCGTACTTTTGTTTTACAAAAAGAATTCAATTTTTAATAATTTTGAAATTGATATATTATTTTTGATTCGTAGTTTTTTTTTACAAAAAAGAAACTCAATATTTCATAATTTTGAAATTTATATTTTATTCTCGATACGTACTTTTGTTCTATGCAAAAGAACACAATTTTTGTAATTTCGAAATTGATATTTTATTTTGGATCCCTACTTTTGTTTTACAAAAAGAACTCAATTTTTAGTAATTTGGATTTTTATATTTTATTCTCGATATGTACATTGGTTTTATGCAAAAGAACTCAATTTTTTGTAATTTCGAAATTTATATTTTATTTTGGATCCCCTCTTTTGTTTTACCAAGAGAACTCAATTTATAGTAATTTGGATATTTATATTTTATTTTCGATCCGTACTTTTGTTTTACAAAAAGAATTCAATTTTTAATAATTTTGAAATTGATATATTATTTTTGATTCGTAGTTTTTTTTTACAAAAAAGAAACTCAATATTTCATAATTTTGAAATTTATATTTTATTCTCGTTACGTACTTTTGTTCTATGCAAAAGAACACAATTTTTGTAATTTCGAAATTGATATTTTATTTTGGATCCCTACTTTTGTTTTACAAAAGAACTCAATTTTTAGTAATTTGGATTTTTATATTTTATTCTCGATATGTACATTGGTTTTATGCAAAAGAACTCAATTTTTTGTAATTTCGAAATTTATATTTTATTTTGGATCCCCTCTTTTGTTTTACCAAGAGAACTCAATTTATAGTAATTTGGATATTTATATTTTATTTTCGATCTGTACTTTTGTTTTACAAAAAGAATTCAATTTTTAATAATTTCGAAATTGATATATTATTTTTCATTCGTAGTTTTGTTTTACAAAAAAGAAACTCAATATTTCATAATTTTGAAATTTATATTTTATTCTCGATACGTGCTTTTGTTCTATGCAAAAGAACACAATTTTTTGTAATTTCGAAATTGATATTTTATTTTGGATCCCTACTTTTGTTTTACAAAAGAACTCAATTTTTAGTAATTTGGATTTTTATATTTTATTCTCGATATGTACATTGGTTTTATGCAAAAGAACTGAATTTTTGTACTTTCAAAATTTATATTTTATTTTGGATCCCGCTTTTGTTTTTACCAAGAGAACTCAATTTATAGTAATTTGGATATTTATATTTTATTTTCGATCCAGTACTTTTGTTTTACAAAAGAATTCAATTTTTAATAATTTTGAAATTGATATATTATTTTTGATTCGTAGTTTTTTTACAAAAAAGAAACTCAATATTTCATAATTTTGAAATTTATATTTTATTCTCGTTACGTACTTTTGTTCTATGCAAAAGAACACAATTTTTTGTAATTTCGAAATTGATATTTTATTTTGGATCCCTACTTTTGTTTTACAAAAAGAACTCAATTTTTAGTAATTTGGATTTTTATATTTTATTCTCGATATGTACATTGGTTTTATGCAAAAGAACTCAATTTTTTGTAATTTCGAAATTTATATTTTATTTTGGATCCCCTCTTTTGTTTTACCAAGAGAACTCAATTTATAGTAATTTGGATATTTATATTTTATTTTCGATCCAGTACTTTTGTTTTACAAAAGAATTCAATTTTTAATAATTTCGAAATTGATATATTATTTTTCATTCAGTAGTTTTGTTTTACAAAAAGAAACTCAATATTTCATAATTTTGAAATTTATATTTTATTCTCGATACGTGCTTTTGTTCTATGCAAAAGAACACAATTTTTTGTAATTTCGAAATTGATATTTTATTTTGGATCCCTACTTTTGTTTTACAAAAAGAACTCAATTTTTAGTAATTTGGATTTTTATATTTTATTCTCGATATGTACATTGGTTTTATGCAAAAGAACTGAATTTTTTGTACTTTCAAAATTTATATTTTATTTTGGATCCCGCTTTTGTTTTTACCAAGAGAACTCAATTTATAGTAATTTGGATATTTATATTTTATTTTCGATCCGTACTTTTGTTTTACAAAAGAATTCAATTTTTAATAATTTTGAAATTGATATATTATTTTTCATTCGTAGTTTTTTTTACAAAAAAGAAACTCAATATTTCATAATTTTGAAATTTATATTTTATTCTCGATACGTACTTTTGTTCTATGCAAAAGAACACAATTTTTTGTAATTTCGAAATTGATATTTTATTTTGGATCCCTACTTTTGTTTTACAAAAAGAACTCAATTTTTAGTAATTTGGATTTTTATATTTTATTCTCGATATGTACATTGGTTTTATGCAAAAGAACTCAATTTTTTGTAATTTCGAAATTTATATTTTATTTTGGATCCCCTCTTTGTTTTACCAAGAGAACTCAATTTATAGTAATTTGGATATTTATATTTTATTTTCGATCCGTACTTTTGTTTTACAAAAAGAATTCAATTTTTAATAATTTCGAAATTGATATATTATTTTTCATTCGTAGTTTTGTTTTACAAAAAGAAACTCAATATTTCATAATTTTGAAATTTATATTTTATTCTCGATACGTACTTTTGTTCTATGCAAAAGAACACAATTTTTTGTAATTTCGAAATTGATATTTTATTTTGGATCCCTACTTTTGTTTTACAAAAAGAACTCAATTTTTAGTAATTTGGATTTTTATATTTTATTCTCGATATGTACATTGGTTTTATGCAAAAGAACTCAATTTTTTGTAATTTCGAAATTGATATTTTATTTTGGATCCCTACTTTTGTTTTACAAAAGAACTCAATTTTTAGTAATTTGGATTTTTATATTTTATTCTCGATATGTACTTTGGTTTTATGCAAAAGAACTCAATTTCTTGTAATTTCGAAATTTATATTTTGTTTTGGATCCGTACTTTTGTTTTACAAAAAGAACTCAATTTTTAGTAATTTGGATTTTTATATTTTATTCTCGATATGTACATTGGTTTTATGCAAAAGAACTCAATTTTTTGTAATTTCGAAATTTATATTTTATTTTGGATCCCTCTTTTGTTTTACCAAGAGAACTCAATTTATAGTAATTTGGATATTTATATTTTATTTTCGATCCGTACTTTTGTTTTACAAAAAGAATTCAATTTTTAATAATTTCGAAATTGATATATTATTTTTCATTCGTAGTTTTGTTTTAATAAAAAGAAACTCAATATTTCATAATTTTGACATTTATATTTTATTCTCGATACGTACTTTTGTTCTATGCAAAAGAACACAATTTTTTGTAATTTCGAAATTTATATTTTATTTTGGATCCCTCTTTTGTTTTACCAAGAGAACTCAATTTATAGTAATTTGGATATTTATATTTTATTTTCGATCCGTACTTTTGTTTTACAAAAAGAATTCAATTTTTAATAATTTCGAAATTGATATATTATTTTTCATTCGTAGTTTTGTTTTAATAAAAAGAAACTCAATATTTCATAATTTTGACATTTATATTTTATTCTCGATACGTACTTTTGTTCTATGCAAAAGAACACAATTTTTGTAATTTCGAAATTGATATTTTATTTTGGATCCCTACTTTTGTTTTACAAAAAGAACTCAATTTTTAGTAATTTGGATTTTTATATTTTATTCTCGATATGTACATTGGTTTTATGCAAAAGAACTCAATTTTTTGTAATTTCGAAATTTATATTTTATTTTGGATCCCCTCTTTTGTTTTACCAAGAGAACTCAATTTATAGTAATTTGGATATTTATATTTTATTTTCGATCTGTACTTTTGTTTTACAAAAAGAATTCAATTTTTAATAATTTCGAAATTGATATATTATTTTTCATTCGTAGTTTTGTTTTACAAAAAAGAAACTCAATATTTCATAATTTTGAAATTTATATTTTATTCTCGATACGTGCTTTTGTTCTATGCAAAAGAACACAATTTTTTGTAATTTCGAAATTGATATTTTATTTTGGATCCCTACTTTTGTTTTACAAAAAGAACTCAATTTTTAGTAATTTGGATTTTTATATTTTATTCTCGATATGTACATTGGTTTTATGCAAAAGAACTGAATTTTTTGTACTTTCAAAATTTATATTTTATTTTGGATCCCCGCTTTTGTTTTTACCAAGAGAACTCAATTTATAGTAATTTGGATATTTATATTTTATTTTCGATCCGTACTTTTGTTTTACAAAAAGAATTCAATTTTTAATAATTTTGAAATTGATATATTATTTTTGATTCGTAGTTTTTTTTTACAAAAAGAAACTCAATATTTCATAATTTTGAAATTTATATTTTATTCTCGATACGTACTTTTGTTCTATGCAAAAGAACACAATTTTTTGTAATTTCGAAATTGATATTTTATTTTGGATCCCTACTTTTGTTTTACAAAAAGAACTCAATTTTTAGTAATTTGGATTTTTATATTTTATTCTCGATATGTACATTGGTTTTATGCAAAAGAACTCAATTTTTTGTAATTTCGAAATTTATATTTTATTTTGGATCCCTCTTTTGTTTTACCAAGAGAACTCAATTTATAGTAATTTGGATATTTATATTTTATTTTCGATCCGTACTTTTGTTTTACAAAAAGAATTCAATTTTTAATAATTTCGAAATTGATATATTATTTTTCATTCGTAGTTTTGTTTTACAAAAAGAAACTCAATATTTCATAATTTTGAAATTTATATTTTATTCTCGATACGTACTTTTGTTCTATGCAAAAGAACACAATTTTTGTAATTTCGAAATTGATATTTTATTTTGGATCCCTACTTTTGTTTTACAAAAAGAACTCAATTTTTAGTAATTTGGATTTTTATATTTTATTCTCGATATGTACATTGGTTTTATGCAAAAGAACTCAATTTTTTGTAATTTCGAAATTGATATTTTATTTTGGATCCCTACTTTTGTTTTACAAAAGAACTCAATTTTTAGTAATTTGGATTTTTATATTTTATTCTCGATATGTACTTTGGTTTTATGCAAAAGAACTCAATTTCTTGTAATTTCGAAATTTATATTTTGTTTTGGATCCGTACTTTTGTTTTACAAAAAGAACTCAATTTTTAGTAATTTGGATTTTTATATTTTATTCTCGATATGTACATTGGTTTTATGCAAAAGAACTCAATTTTTTGTAATTTCGAAATTTATATTTTATTTTGGATCCCTCTTTTGTTTTACCAAGAGAACTCAATTTATAGTAATTTGGATATTTATATTTTATTTTCGATCCGTACTTTTGTTTTACAAAAAGAATTCAATTTTTAATAATTTCGAAATTGATATATTATTTTTCATTCGTAGTTTTGTTTTAATAAAAAGAAACTCAATATTTCATAATTTTGACATTTATATTTTATTCTCGATACGTACTTTTGTTCTATGCAAAAGAACACAATTTTTTGTAATTTCGAAATTGATATTTTATTTTGGATCCCCTCTTTTGTTTTACCAAGAGAACTCAATTTATAGTAATTTGGATATTTATATTTTATTTTCGATCCGTACTTTTGTTTTACAAAAAGAATTCAATTTTTAATAATTTCGAAATTGATATATTATTTTTCATTCAGTAGTTTTGTTTTAATAAAAGAAACTCAATATTTCATAATTTTGACATTTATATTTTATTCTCGATACGTACTTTTGTTCTATGCAAAAGAACACAATTTTTTGTAATTTCGAAATTGATATTTTATTTTGGATCCCTACTTTTGTTTTACAAAAAGAACTCAATTTTTAGTAATTTGGATTTTTATATTTTATTCTCGATATGTACATTGGTTTTATGCAAAAGAACTCAATTTTTTGTAATTTCGAAATTGATATTTTATTTTGGATCCCCTCCTTTGTTTTACCAAGAGAACTCAATTTATAGTAATTTGGATATTTATATTTTATTATCGATCCGTACTTTTGTTTTACAAAAAGAATTCAATTTTTAATAATTTTGAAATTGATATATTATTTTTCATTCGTAGTTTTGTTTTACAAAAAAGAAACTCAATATTTCATAATTTTGAAATTTATATTTTATTCTCGATACGTACTTTTGTTCTATGCAATAGAACACAATTTTTTGTAATTTCAAAATTGATATTTTATTTTGGATCCCTACTTTTGTTTTACAAAAAGAACTCAATTTTTAGTAATTTGGATTTTTATATTTTATTCTCGATATGTACATTGGTTTTATGCAAAAGATCTCAATTTTTTGTAATTTCGAAATTTATATTTTATTTTGGATCCCCTCTTTTGTTTTACCAAGAGAACTCAATTTATAGTAATTTGGATATTTATATTTTATTTTCGATCCGTACTTTTGTTTTACAAAAAGAATTCAATTTTTAATAATTTCGAAATTGATATATTATTTTTCATCCGTAGTTTTGTTTTACAAAAAAGAAACTCCATTTTTCATAATTTTGAAATTTATATTTTATTCTCGATACGTACTTTTGTTCTATGCAAAAGAACTCAATTTTTTGTAATTTCGAAATTGATATTTTATTTTGAATCCCTCCTTTTGTTTTACAAAAAGAAGTTAATTTTTAGTAGTTTGGATATTTATATTTTATTTTCGATCCGTAGTTTTGTTTAAAAAAAGAATTCAATTTTTAATAATTTCGAAATTGATATATTATTTTTCATCCGTAGTTTTGTTTTACAAAAAGAACTCAATTTTTAGTAGTTTGGTTATTTATATTTTATTCTCGATATGTACTTTGGTTTTATGCAAAAGAACTCAATTTTTTGTAATTTGGAAATTGATATATTATTTTTCATCCGTTTCGTTTTACAAAAAAAGAAACTCAATTTTTCATAATTTTTAAATTTATATTTTATTCTCGATACGTACTTTTGTTCTATGCAAAAGAATTCAATTTGTTGTAATTTCGAAATTGATATATTATTTTTCATCCGTAGTTTTGTTTTACAAAAAAGAATTCAATTTTTAGTAATTTCGAAACTAATATATTATTTTTCATTCATACTTTTGTTTTACAAAAAAGAAACTCAGCTTTTCATAATTTTGAAATTTATATTTTATTCTCGATACGTCCTTTTGTTCTATGCAAAAGAACACAATTTTTTGTAATTTTGAAATTGATATTTTATTTAGGATCCCTACTTTTGTTTTTACAAAAAGAACTCAATTTTTAGTAATTTGGATTTTTATATTTTATTCTCGATATGTAATTTGGTTTTATGCAAAAGAACTCAATTTTTTGTAATTTCGAAATTTATATTTTGTTTTGGATCCCTACTTTTGTTTTACAAAAAGAACTCAATTTTTAGTAATTTGGATATTTTTATATTTTATTTTCGATCCGTACTTTTGTTTTAAAAAAAATTCAATTTTTAATAATTTCGAAATTGATATATTATTTTTCATCCGTAGTTTTGTTTCACAAAAAAGAAACTCAATTTTTCGTAATTTTGAAATTTATATTTTATTCTCGATACGTACTTTTGTTCTATGCAAAAGAAGTCAATTTTTTGTAATTTCGAAATTGATATATTATTTTTCATCCGTAGTTTTGTTCTACAAAAAAGAAACTCAATTTTTCATAATTTTGAAATTTATATTTTATTCTCGATACGTACTTTTGTTCTATGCAAAAGACCTCAATTTTTTGTAATTTTGAAATTGATATTTTATTTAGGATCCCTACTTTTGTTTTTACAAAAAGAACTCAATTTTTAGTAATTTGGATTTTTATATTTTATTCTCGATATGTAATTTGGTTTTATGCAAAAGAACTCAATTTTTTGTAATTTCGAAATTTATATTTTGTTTTGGATCCCTACTTTTGTTTTACAAAAAGAACTCAATTTTTATTAATTTGGATATTTTTATATTTTATTTTCGATCCGTACTTTTGTTTTAAAAAAAAATCAATTTTTAATAATTTCGAAATTGATATATTATTTTTCATCCGTAGTTTTGTTTCACAAAAAAGAAACTCAATTTTTCGTAATTTTAAAATTTATATTTTATTCTCGATACGTACTTTTGTTCTATGCAAAAGAACTCAATTTTTTGTAATTTCGAAATTGATATTTTATTTTGGATTCCTACTTTTGTTTTACAAAAGGAACTCAATTTTTAGTAATTTTGATATTTATATTTTATTTTCGATCCGTACTTTTGTTTTACAAAAACAATTCAATTTTTAATAATTTCAAAATTGATATATTATTTTTCATCCGTAGTTTTGTTTCACAAAAAAGAAACTCAATTTTTCGTAATTTTGAAATTTATATTTTATTCTCGATACGTACTTTTGTTCTATGCAAAAGAACTCAATTTTTTGTAATTTCGAAATTGATATTTTATTTTGGATCCCTCCTTTTGTTTTACAAAAAGAAGTTAATTTTTAGTAGTTTGGATATTTATATTTTAATTTCGATCCGTAGTTTTGTTTTACAAAAAGAATTCAATTTTTAATAATTTCGAAATTGATATATTATTTTTCATCCGTAGTTTTGTTTTACAAAAAGAACTCAATTTTTAGTAGTTTGGATATTTATATTTTATTCTCGATATGTACTTTGATTTTATGCAAAAGAACTCAATTTTTTGTAATTTCGAAATTGATATATTATTTTTCATCCGTAGTTTTGTTTTACAAAAAAGAAACTCAATTTTTCATAATTTTGAAATTTATATTTTATTCTCGATACGTACTTTTGTTCTATGCAAAAGAACTCAATTTTTTGTAATTTCGAAATTGATATCTTATTTAGGATCCCTACTTTTGTTTTTACAAAAAGAACTCAATTTTTAGCAATTTGGATTTTTATATTTTATTCTCGATATGTAATTTGGTTTTATGCAAAAGAACTCAATTTTTTGTAATTTCGAAATTTATATTTTGTTTTGGATCCCTACTTTTGTTTTACAAAAAGAACTCAATTTTTAGTAATTTGGATATTTTTATATTTTTTTTCGATCCGTACTTTTGTTTTAAAAAAAATTATTTTTAATAATTTCGAAATTGATATATTATTTTTCATCCGTAGTTTTGTTTTACAAAAAAGAAACTCAATATTTCGTAATTTTGAAATTTATATTTTATTCTCGATACGTACTTTTGTTCTATGCAAAAGAATTCAATTTGTTGTAATTTCGAAGTTGATATATTATTTTTCATCCGTAGTTTTGTTTTACAAAAAAGAATTCAATTTTTAATCATTTCGAAACTAATATATTATTTTTCATTCATACTTTTGTTTTACAAAAAAGAAACTCAATTTTTCATAATTTTGAAATTTATATTTTATTCTCGATACGTCGTTTTGTTCTATGCAAAAGAACTCAATTTTTTGTAATTTTGAAATTGATATTTTATTTTGGATCCCTACTTTTGTTTTACAAAAAGAACTCAATTTTTAGTAATTTGGATTTTTATATTTTATTCTCGATATGTACTTTGGTTTTATGCAAAAGAACTCAATTTTTTGTAGTTTCGAAATTTATATTTTGTTTTGGATCCGTACTTTATTTTTACAAAAAGAACTCAATTTTTAGTAATTTGGATATTTATATTTTATTTTCGATCCGTACTTTTGTTTTAAAAAAAATTCAATTTTTAATAATTTCGAAATTGATATATTATTTTTCATCCGTAGTTTTGTTTTACAAAAAAGAAACTCAATATTTCGTAATTTTGAAATTTATATTTTATTCTCGATACGTACTTTTGTTCTATGCAAAAGAACTCAATTTTTGTAATTTCGAAATTGATATTTTATTTTGGATCCCTACTTTTGTTTTACAAAAGAACTCAATTTTTAGTAATTTGGATTTTTATATTTTATTCTCGATATGTACTTTGGTTTTATGCAAAAGAACTCAATTTTTTGTAATTTTGAAATTTATATTTTGTTTTGGATCCCTACTTTATTTTTACAAAAAGAACTCAATTTTTAGTAATTTGGATATTTATATTTTATTTTCGATCCGTACTTTTGTTTTAAAAAAAATTCAATTTTTAATAATTTCGAAATTGATATATTATTTTTCATCCGTAGTTTTGTTTTACAAAAAAGAAACTCAATATTTCGTAATTTTGAAATTTATATTTTATTCTCGATACGTACTTTTGTTCTATGCAAAAGAACTCAATTTTTTGTAATTTCGAAATTGATATTTTATTTAGGATCCCTACTTTTGTGTTTACAAAAAGAACTCAATTTTTAGTAATTTGGATTTTTATATTTTATTCTCGATATGTACTTTGGTTTTATGCAAAAGAACTCAATTTTTCGTAATTTCGAAATTTATATTTTCTTTTGGATCCCTACTTTTGTTTTACAAAAAGAACTCAATTTTTAGTAATTTGGATATTTATATTTTATTTTCGATCCTTACTTTGGTTTTACAAAAAAATTCAATTTTTAATAATTTCGAAATTGATATATTATTTTTCATCCGTAGTTTTGTTTTACAAAAAAGAAACTCCATTTTTCATAATTTTGAAATTTATATTTTATTCTAGATACGTACTTTTGTTCTATGCAAAAGAACTCAATTTTTTGTAATTTCGAAATTGATATTTTATTTTGGATTGTTTTACATAAAGAACTCAATTTTTAGTAATTTTGATATTTATATTTTATTTTCGATCCGTACTTTTGTTTTACAAAAAGAATTCAATTTTTAATAATTTCGAAATTGATATATTATTTTTCATCCGTAGTTTTGTTTTACAAAAAAGAAACTCAATTTTTCGTAATTGTGAAATTTATATTTTATTCTCGATACGTACTTTTGTTCTATGCAAAAGAACTCAATTTTTTGTAATTTTGAAATTGATATTTTATTTTGGATCCCTCCTTTTGTTTTACAAAAAGAAGTTAATTTTTAGTAGTTTGGATATTTATATTTTATTTTCGATCCATAGTTTTGTTTTACAAAAAGAATTCAATTTTTAATAATTTCGAAATTGATATATTATTTTTCATCCGTAGTTTTGTTTTACAAAAAGAACTCAATTTTTAGTACTTTGGATATTTATATTTTATTCTCGATATGTACTTTGGTTTTATGCAAAAGAACTCAATTTTTTGTAATTTCGAAATTGATATGTTATTTTTCATCCGTAGTTTTGTTTTACAAAAAAAGAAACTCAATTTTTCATAATTTTGAAATTTATATTTTATTCTCGATACGTAGTTTTGTTCTATGCAAAAGAATTCAATTTGTTGTAATTTTGAAATTGATATATTACTTTTCATCCGTAGTTTTTTTTAAAAAAAAAAATTCAATTTTTAATAATTTCGAAACTAATATATTATTTTTCATTCATACTTTTGTTTTACAAAAAAGAAACTCAATTTTTCATAATTTTGAAATTTATATTTTATTCTCGATACGTACTTTTGTTCTATGCAAAAGAACTCAATTTTTTGTAATTTTGAAATTGATATTTTATTTTGGATCCCTACTTTTGTTTTACAAAAAGAACTCAATTTTTAGTAATTTGGATTTTTATATTTTATTTTCGATCCTTACTTTGATTTCACAAAAAAATTCAATTTTTAATAATTTCGAAATTGATATATTATTTTTCATCCGTAGTTTCTTTTTACAAAAAAGAACTCCATTTTTCATAATTTTGAAATTTATATTTTATTCTAGATACGTACTTTTGTTCTATGCAAAAGAACTCAATTTTTTTGTAATTTCGAAATTGATATTTTATTTTGGATTCCTACTTTTGTTTTACAAAAAGAACTCAATTTTTAGTAATTTTGATATTTATATTTTATTTTCGATCCGTACTTTTGTTTTACAAAAAGAATTCAATTTTTAATAATTTCGAAATTGATATATTATTTTTCATCCCTAGTTTTGTTTTACAAAAAAGAAACTCAATTTTTCATAATTTTGAAATTTATATTTTATTCTCGATACGTACTTTTGTTCTATGCAAAAGAACTCAATTTTTTGTAATTTCGAAATTGATATTTTATTTTGGATCCCTACTTTTGTTTTACAAAAAGAACTCAATTTTTAGTAATTTGGATATTTATATTTTATTCTCGATATGTACTTTGGTTTTATGCAAAAGAACTCAATTTTTTGTAATTTCGAAATTGATATTTTATTTTGGATCCCTACTTTTGTTTTACAGAGAGAACTCAATTTATAGTAATTTGGATATTTATATTTTATTTTCGATCCGTACTTTTGTTTTACAAAAAGAATTCAATTTTTAATAATTTCGAAATTTATATATTATATTTCATTCGTAGTTTTGTTTTACAAAAAAGAAACTCAATTTTTCGTAATTTTCAAATTTATATTTTATTCTCGATACGTACTTTTGTTCTATGCAAAAGAACTCAATTTTTTGTAATTTCGAAATTGATATTTTATTTTGGATCCCTACTTTTGTTTTACAAAAAGAACTCAATTTTTATTAATTTGGATTTTTATATTTTATTCTCGATATGTACTTTGGTTTTATGCAAAAGAACTCAATTTTTTGTAATTTTGAAATTTATATTTTGCTTTGGATCCCTACTTTTGTTTTACAGAAAGAACTCAATTTTTAGGAATTTGGATATTTATATTTTATTTTCGATCCTTACTTTGGTTTTACAAAAACATTCAATTTTTAATAATTTCGAAATTGATATATTATTTTTCATCCATAGTACAAAAAAGACACTCCATGTTTCATAATTTTGAAATTTATATTTTATTCTCGATACGTACTTTTTTGTTCTATGCAAAAGAACTCTATTTTTTGTAATTTCGAAATTGATATTCTATTTTGGATCCCTACTTTTGTTATACAAAAAGAACTCAATTTTTAGTAATTTGGATTTTTATATTTTATTCTCGATATGTACTTTGGTTTCACGCAAAAGAACTCAGTTTTTTGTAATTTTGAAATTTATATTTTGTTTTGGATCCCTACTTTTGTTTTACACAAAGAACTCAATTTTTAGTAATTTGGATATTTATATTTTATTTTCGATCCTTACTTTGGTTTTACAAAAAAATTCAATTTTTAATAATTTCGAAATTGATATATAATTTTTCATTCTTAGTTTTGTTTTACAAAAAACAAACTCAATTTTTCATAATTTTGAAATTTATATTTTATTCTCGATACGTACTTTTGTTCTATGCAAAAGAACTTAATTTTTTGTAATTTCGAAATTGATATTTTATTTTGGATCCCTACTTTTGTTTTACAAAAAGAACTCAATTTTTAGTAATTTGGATATTTATATTTTATTCTCGATCCGTACTTTTGTTTTACCAAAAGAATTCAATTTTTAATAATTTCGAAATTGATATTTTATTTTGGATCCCTACTTTTCTTTTACAAAAAAAACTCAATTTTTTGTAATTTGGATATTTATATTTTATTCTCGATATGTACTTTGGTTTTGTGCAAAAGAACTCAATTTTTTGTAATTTCGAAATTGATATTTTATTTTGGATCCCTACTTTTGTTTTACAGAGAGAACTCAATTTATAGTAATTTGGATATTTATATTTTATTTTCGATCCGTACTTTTGTTTTACAAAAAGAATTCAATTTTTAATAATTTCGAAATTGATATATTATTTTTCATTCGTAGTTTTGTTTTACAAAAAAGAAACTCAATTTTTCGTAATTTTCAAATTTATATTTTAATCTCGATACGTACTTTTGTTCTATGCAAAAGAACTCAATTTTTTGTAATTTCGAAATTGATATTTTATTTTGGATCCCTACTTTTGTTTTACAAAAAGAACTCAATTTTTAGTAATTTGGATTTTTATATTTTATTCTAGATATGTACTTTGGTTTTATGCAAAAGAACTCAATTTTTTGTAATTTCGAAATATATATTTTGCTTTGGATCCCTACTTTTGTTTTACAGAAAGAACTCAATTTTTAGGAATTTGGATATTTATATTTTATTTTCGATTCTTACTTTGGTTTTACAAAAAAATTCAATTTTTAATAATTTCGAAATTGATATATTATTTTTCATCCGTAGTACAAAAAAGACACTCCATGTTTCATAATTTTGAAATTTATATTTTATTCTCGATACGTACTTTTTTGTTCTATGCAAAAGAACTCTATTTTTTGTAATTTCGAAACTGATATTCTATTTTGGATCCCTACTTTTGTTATACAAAAAGAACTCGATTTTTAGTAATTTGGATTTTTATATTTTATTCTCGATATGTACTTTGGTTTCACGCAAAAGAACTCAGTTTTTTGTAATTTTGAAATTTATATTTTGTTTTGGATCCCTACTTTTGTTTTACACAAAGAACTCAATTTTTAGTAATTTGGATATTTATATTTTATTTTCGATCCTTACCTTGGTTTTACAAAAAAATTCAATTTTTAATAATTTCGAAATTGATATATAATTTTTCATTCGTAGTTTTATTTTACAAAAAACAAACTCAATTTTTCATAATTTTGAAATTTATATTTTATTCTCGATACGTACTTTTGTTCTATGCAAAAGAACTCAATCTTTTGAAATTTCGAAATTGATATTTTATTTTGGATCCCTTCTTTTGTTTTACAAAAAGAACTCAATTTTTAGTAATTTGGATTTTTATATTTTATTCTCGATATGTACTTTGGGTTGATGCAAAAGAACTCAATTTTTTGTAATTTTGAAAATTATATTTTGTTTTGGATCCCTACTTTTGTTTTACAAAAAGAACTCAATTTTTAATAATTTGCATATGTATATTTCATTTTCGATCCGTACTTTTGTTTTACAAAAAGAATTCAATTTTTAATAATTTCGAAATTGATAAATTATTTTTCTTCCGTAGTTTTGTTTTACAAAAAAGAAACTCAATTTTTCATAATTTTGAAATTTGTATTTTATTCTCGATACGTACTTTTGTTCTATGCAAAAGAACTCAATTTTTTGTAATTTCGAAATTGATATTTTATTTTGGATCCCTACTTTTTGTTTTACAAAAAGAACTGAATTTTTAGTAATTTGGATATTTATATTTTATTCTCGATCCGTACTTTTGTTTTACCAAAAGAATTCAATTTTTAATAATTTTGAAATTGATATTTTATTTTGCATCCCTACATTTGTTTTACAAAAAGAACTCAATTTTTAGTAATTTGGATATTTATATTTTATTTTCGATCCGTAGTTTTGTTTTACAAAAAGAATTCAATTTTTAATAATTTCGAAATTGATATATTATTTTTCATCCGTAGTTTTGTTTTACAAAAAAGAAACTCAATTTTTCATAATTTTGAAATTTATATTTTATTTTGGATCCCTACTTTTGTTTAACAAAGAGAACTCAATTTATAGTAATTTGGATATTTATATTTTATTTTCGATCCGTACTTTTGTTTTACAAAAACAATTCAATTTTTAATAATTTCGAAATTGATATATTATTTTTCATTCGTAGTTTTGTTTTACAAAAAAGAAACTCAATTTTTCATAATTTTGAAATTTATATTTTATTCTCGATACATACTTTTGTTCTATGCAAAAGAACTCAATTTTTAGTAATTTGGATATTTATATTTTATTCTCGATATGTACTTTGGTTTTATGCAAAAGAACTCAATTTTTTGTAATTTCGAAATTCATATTTTATTTTGGATCTCTACTTTTGTTTTACAAATGGAACTCAATTTATAGTAATTTGGATATTTATATTTTATTTTCGATCCGTACTTTTGTTTTTACAAAAAGAATTTAATTTTTAATAATTTCGAAATTGATATATTATTTTTCATTTGTAGTTTTGTTTTACAAAAAAGAAACTCAATTTTTCTTAATTTTGAAATTTATATTTTATTCTCGATACGTACTTTTGTTCTATGCAAAAGAACTCAATTTTTTGCAATTTCGAAATTGATATTTTATTTTGGATCCCTACTTTTGTTTTACAAAAAGAACTCAATTTTTAGTAATTTGGATATTTATATTTTATTTTCGATCCGTAGTCTTGTTTTACAAAAAGAATTCAATTTTTAATAATTTCGAAATTCATATATTATTTTTCATCCATAGTTTTGTTTTACAAAAAAGAAACTCAATTTTTCATAATTTTGAAATTTATATTTTATTTTGGATCCCTACTTTTGTTTTACAAAGAGAACTCAATTTATAGTAATTTGGATATTTATATTTTATTTTCGATCTGCACTTTTGTTTTACAAAAAGAATTCAATTTTTAATAATTTCGAAATTCATATATTATTTTTCATTCGTAGTTTTGTTTTAAAAAAAAGAAACTCAATTTTTTATAATATTGAAATTTATATTTTATTTTGGATCCCTACTTTTCTTTTACAAAAATAACCCAATTTTTAGTAATTTGGATATTTATATTTTATTCTCGATATGTACTTTGGTTTTATGAAAAAGAACTCAATTTTTTGAAATTTATATTTTATTTTGGATCCCTGCTTTTGTTTTACAAAGAGAACTCAATTTATAGTAATTTGGATATTTATATTTTAGTTTTGATCCGTACTTTTGTTTTACAAAAAGAATTCAATTTTTAATAATTTCGAAATTGATATATTATTTTTCATTCGTAGTTTTGTTCTACAAAAAGGAAACTCAATTTTTCACAATTTTGAAATTTATATTTTATTCTCGATACGTACTTTTGTTCTATGCAAAAGAACTCAATTTTTTGTAATTTGGATATTTATATTTTATTTTCGATCCGTAGTTTTGTTTTAGAAAAAGAATTCTATTTTTAATAATTTCGAAATTGATATATTATTTTTCATTCGTAGTTTTGTTTTACAAAAAAGAAACTTAATTTTTCATAATTTTGAAATTTATATTTTACTCTCGATACGTACTTTTGTTTTATGCAAAAGAACTCAATTTTTTGTAATTTCGAAATTGATATTTTATTTTGGATCCCTACTTTTGTTTTACAAAAAGAACTCAATTTTTAGTAATTTGGATATTTATATTTTATTTTCGATCCGTACTTTTGTTTTACAAAAAGAATTCAATTTTTAATAATTTCGAAATTGATATATTATTTTTCATTCGTCGTTGTGTTTTACAAAAAAGAAACTCAATTTTTCATAATTTTGAAATTTATATTTTATTCTCGATATGTACTTTTGTTCTACGCAAAAGAACTCAATTTTTTGTAATTTCGAAATTGATATTTTATTTTGGATCCCTACTTTTGTTTTACAAAAAGAACTCAATTTTTAGTAATTTGGATATTTATATTTTATTTTCGATCCGTACTTTTGTTTTACAAAAAGAATTCAATTCTTAATAATTTCGAAATTGATATATTATTTTTCATCCGTAGTTTTGTTTGGCAAAAAAAAAACTCAATTTTTCATAATTTTGAAATTTATATTTTATTCTCGATATGTACTTTTGTTCTATGCAAAAGAACTCAATTTTTTGTAATTTCGAAATTGATATTTTATTTTCGATCCCTACTTTTGTTTTACACAAAGAACTCAATTTTTAGTAATTTGGATATTTATATTTTATTTTCGATCCGTACTTTTGTTTTACAAAAAGAATTCAATTTTTAATAATTTCGAAATTGATATATTATTTTTCATCCGTAGTTTTGTTTTACAAAAAAGAAACCTAATTTTTCATAATTTTGAAATTTATATTTTATTCTCGATACGTACTTTTGTTCTATGCAAAAGAACTCAATTTTTTGTAATTTCGAAATTGATATTTTATTTTGAATCCCTACTTTTGTTTGACAAAAAGAACACAATTTTTAGTAATTTGCATATTTGTATTTTATTTTCGATCCGTACTTTTGTTTTACAAAAAGAATTCAATTTTTAATAATTTCGAAAATGATATATTATTTTTCATCAGTAGTTTTGTTTTACAAAAAAGAAACCTAATTTTTCATAATTTTGAAATTTATATTTTATTCTCGATAGTACTTTTGTTCTATGAAAAAGAACTCAATTTTTTGTAATTTTGAAATTTATATTTTATTTTGGATCCCTACTTTTGTTTTAGAAAAAGAACCCAATTTTTAGTAATTTGGATTTTTATATTTTATTTTCGATATGTACTTTGGTTTTATGCAAAAGAACTCATTTTTTTGTAATTTCAAAATTTGATATTTTTTTTTGATCCCTACTTTTGTTTTACAAAAAGAACTCAATTTTTAGTAATTTGGATATTTATATTTTATTTTCGATCCGTAGTTTTGTTTTACAAAAAAAATTCAATTTTTAATAATTTCGAAATTGATATATTATTTTTCATTCGTAGTTTTGTTTTACAAAAAAGAAACTTAATTTTTCATAATTTTGAAATTTATATTTTACTTTCAATATGTACTTTTGGTCTATGCAAAAGAACTCAATTTTTTGTAATTTCGAAATTGATATTTTATTTTTGATCCCTACTTTTTTTTTACAAAAAGAACTCAATTTTTAGTAATTTGGATATTTATAATTTATTTTCGATCCGTGCTTTTGTTTTACAAAAAGAATTCAATTTTTATTAATTTCGAAATTGATATATTATTTTTCATTCGTAGTTTTGTTTTACAAAAAAGAAACTGAATTTTTCATAATTTTGAACTTTATCTTTTATTCTCGATACGTACTTTTGTTGTACGCAAAAGAACTCAATTTTTTGTAATTTCGAAATTGATATTTTATTTTGGATTCCTACTTTTGTTTTACAAAAAGAACTCAATTTTTAGTAATTTGGATATTTATATTTTATTTTCGATCCGTACTTTTGTTTTACAAAAAGAATTCAATTTTTAATAATTTCAAAATTGGTATATTATTTTTCATTCGTAGTTTTGTTTTACAAAAAAGAAACTCAATTTTTCATAATTTTGAAATTTATATTTTATTCTCGATACGTACGTTTGTTCTATGCAAAAGAACTCAATTTTTTGTAATTTCGAAATTGATATTTTATTTTGGATCCCTACTTTTGTTTTACGAAAAGAACTCAATTTTTAGTAATTTGGATATTTATATTTTATTTTCGATCCGTACTGTTGTTTTACAAAAAGAATTCAATTTTTAGTAATTTCAAAATTGATATATTATATTTCATTCGTAGTTTTGTTTGACAAAAAAGAAACTCAATTTTTCATAATTTTGAAATTTATATTTTATTCTCGATATGTACTTTTGTTCTATGCAAAAGAACTCAATTTTTTGTAATTTCGAAATTGATATTTTATTTTGGATCCCTACTTTTGTTTTACAAAAAGAACTCAATTTTTAGTAATTTGGATATTTATATTTTATCTTCGATCCGTACATTTGTTTTACAAAAAGAATTCAATTTTTAATAATTTCGAAATTGATATATTATTTTTCATCTGTAGTTTTGTTTTACAAAACGAAACCTAATTTTTCATAATTTTGAAATTTATATTTTATTCTCGATACGTACCTTTGTTCTATGCAAAAGAACTCAATTTTTTGTAATTTCGAAAGTGATATTTTATTTTTGATCCCTACTTTTGTTTTACAAAAAGAACTCAATTTTTAGTAATTTTGATATTTGTATTTTATTTTCGATCATTACTTTTGTTTTACAAAAAGAATTCAATTTTTAATAATTTCGAAATTGATATATTATTTTTCATCCGTAGTTTTGTTTTACAAAAAAGAAACCTAACTTTTCATAATTTTGAAATTTATATTTTATTCTCGATACGTACTTTTGTTCTATGCAAAAGAACTCAATTTTTTGTAATTTTGAAATTGATATTTTATTTTGGATCCCTACTATTGTTTTACAAAAAGAACTCAATTTTTAGTAATTTGGATATTTATATTTTATTTTCGATCCGTACTTTTCTTTTACAAAAAGAATTCAATTTTTAATAATTTCGAAATTGATATATTATTTTTCATCCCTAGTTTTGTTTTACAAAAAAGAAACCTAATTTTTTATAATTTTGAAATTTATATTTTATTCTCGATACGTACTTTTGTTCTATGCAAAAGAACTCAATTTTTTGTAATTTCGAAATTGATATTTTATTTTTGATCCCTACTTTTGTTTTACAAAAAGAACTCAATTTTTAGTAATTTGGATATTTGTATTTTATTTTCGATCCGTACTTTTGTTTTACAAAAAGAATTCAATTTTTAATAATTTCGAAATTGATATATTATTTTTCATCCGTAGTTTTGTTTTACAAAAAAGAAACCTAATTTTTCATAATTTTGAAATTTATATTTTATTCTCGATACGTACTTTTGTTCTATGCAAAAGAACTCAATTTTTTGTGATTTTGAAATTGATATTTTATTTTGGATCCCTACTTTTGTTTTACAAAATGAACTCAATTTTTAGTAATTTGGATATTTATATTTTATTATCGATCCGTACTTTTGTTTTACAAAAAGAATTCAATTTTTAATAATTTCGAAATTGATATATTATTTTTCATCCCTAGTTTTGTTTTACAAAAAAGAAACCTAATTTTTCATAATTTTGAAATTTATATTTTATTCTCGATACGTACTTTTGTTCTATGCAAAAAGAACTCAATTTTTTGTAATTTCGAAATTCATATTTTATTTTGGATCCCTACTTTTGTTTTACAAAAGAACTCAATTTTTGGTAATTTGGATATTTATATTTTATTTTCGATCCGTACTTTTGTTTTACAAAAAGAATTCAATTTTTAATAATTTCGAAATTGATATATTATTTTTCATCCGTAGTTTTGTTTTACAAAAAAGAAACCTAATTTTTCATAATTTTGAAATTTATATTTTATTCTCGATACGTACTTTTGTTCTATGCAAAAGAACTCAATTTTTTGTAATTTTGAAATTGATATTTTATTTTGGATCCCTACTTTTGTTTTACAAAAAGAACTCATTTTTTGGTAATTTGGATATTCATATTTTATTTTCGATCCGTACTTTTGTTTTACAAAAATAATTCAATTTTTAATAATTTCGAAATTGGTATATTATTTTTCATTCGTAGTTTTGTTTTACAAAAAAGAAACTCAATTTTTCATAATTTTGAAATTTATATTTTATTCTCGATACGTACTTTTGTTCTACACAAAAGAACTCAATTTTTTGTAATTTCGAAATTGATATTTTATTTTGGATCCCTACTTTTGTTTTACAAAAAGAACTCAATTTTTAGTAATTTGGATATTTGTATTTTATTTTCGATCCCTACTTTTGTTTTACAAAAAGAACCCAATTTTTAGTAATTTGGATTTTTATATTTTATTTTCGATATGTACTTTGATTTTATGCAAAACAACTCAATTTTTTGTAATTTCGAAATTGATATTTTATTTTGGATCCCTACTTTTGTTTTACAAAGAGAACTCAATTTTTAGTAATTTGGATATTCATATTTTATTTTCGATCCGTACTTTTGTTTTACAAAAATAATTCAATTTTTAATAATTTCGAAATTGGTATATTATTTTTCATTCGTAGTTTTGTTTTACAAAAAAGAAACTCAATTTTTCATAATTTTGAAATTTATATTTTATTCTCGATACGTACTTTTGTTCTACACAAAAGAACTCAATTTTTTGTAATTTCGAAATTGATATTTTATTTTGGATCCCTACTTTTGTTTTACAAAAAGAACTCAATTTTTAGTAATTTGGATATTTATATTTTATTTTCGATCCGTACTTTTGTTTTACAAAAAGAATTCAGTTTTGAATAATTTCGAAATTCGTATATTATTTTTCATTCGTAGTTTTGTTTTACAAAAAAGAAACTCAATTTTTCATAATTTTGAAATTTATATTTTATTCTCGATACGTACGTTTGTTCTATGCAAAAGAACTCAATTTTTTGTAATTTCGAAATTGATATTTTATTTTGGATCCCTACTTTTTTTTTAGAAAAAGAACTCAATTTTTAGTAATTTGGATATTTATATTTTATTTTTAATCCGTACTTTTGTTTTACAAAAAGAATTCAATTTTTAATAATTTCGAAATTGGTATATTATTTTTCATTCGTAGTTTTGTTTTACAAAAAAGAAACTCAATTTTTCATAATTTTGAAATTTATATTTTATTCTCGATACGTACGTTTGTTCTATGCAAAAGAACTCAATTTTTTGTAATTTCGAAATTGATATTTTATTTTGGATCCCTACTTTTGTTTTACAAAAAGAACTCAATTTTTAGTAATTTGGATATTTATATTTTATTCTGGATATGTACTTTGGTTTTGTGCAAAACAACTCAATTTTTTGTAATTTCGAAATTGATATTTTATTTCAGATCCCTACTTTTGTTTTACAAAAAGAACTCAATTTTTAGTAATTTGGATATTCATATTTTATTTTCGATCCGTACTTTTGTTTTACAAAAATAATTCAATTTTGAATAATTTCGAAATTGGTATATTATTTTTCATTCGTAGTTTTGTTTTACAAAAAAGAAACTCAATTTTTCATAATTTTGAAATTTATATTTTATTCTCGGTACGTACGTTTCTTCTACGCAAAAGAACTCAATTTTTTGTGATGTCGAAATTGATATTTTATTTTGGATCCCTACTTTTGTTTTACAAAAAGAACTAAATTTTTAGTAATTTGGATATTTATATTTTATTTTCGATCCGTACTTTTGTTTTACAAAAAGAATTCAATTTTGAATAATTTCGAAATTGGTATATTATTTTTCATTCGTAGTTTTGTTTTGCAAAAAAGAAACTCAATTTTTCATAATTTTAAAATTTATATTTTATTCTCGATACGTACGTTTGTTGTATGCAAAAGACCTCAATTTTTTGTAATTTCGAAATTGATATTTTATTTTGGATCCCTACTTTTGTTTTACAAAAAGAATTCAATTTTTCATAATTTCGAAATTGGTATATTATTTTTCATTCGTAGTTTCGTTTTACAAAAAAGAAACTCAATTTTTCATAATTTTGAAATTTATATTTTATTCTCGATACGTACTTTTGTTCTATGCAAAAAGAACTCAATTTTTTGTAATTTCGAAATTCATATTTTATTTTGGATCCCTACTTTTGTTTTACAAAAAGAACTCAATTTTTGGTAATTTGGATATTTATATTTTATTTTCGATCCGTACTTTTATTTTACAAAAACAATTCAATTTTTAATAATTTCGAAATTGGTATATTATTTTTCATTCGTAGTTTTGTTTTACAAAAAAGAAACTCAATTTTTCATAATTTTGAAATTTATATTTTATTCTCGATACGTACTTTTCTTCCATGCAAAAGAACTCAATTTTTTGTAATTTCGAAATTGATATTTTATTTTGGATCCCTACTTCTGTTTTACAAAAAGAACTCAATTTTTAGTAATTTCGATATTTATATTTTATTCTCGATATGTACTTTGGTTTTATGCAAAACAACTCAATTTTTTGTAATTTCGAAATTGATATTTTATTTTGGATCCCTACTTTTGTTTTACAAAAAGAACTCAATTTTTGGTAATTTGGATATTTATATTTTATTTTCGATCCGTACTTTTATTTTACAAAAACAATTCAATTTTTAATAATTTCGAAATTGATATATTATTTTTCATCCGTAGTTTTGTTTTACAAAAAAGAAACCTAATTTTTCATAATTTTGAAATTTATATTTTATTCTTGATACGTACTTTTGTTCTATGCAAAAGAACTCAATTTTTTGTAATTTTGAAATTGATATTTTATTTTGGATCTCTACTTTTGTTTCACAAAAAGAACCCAATTTTTAGTAATTTGGATTTTTATATTTTATTTTCGATATGTACTTTGGTTTTATGCAAAAGAACTCATTTTTTTGTAATTTCAAAATTTATATATTTTTTTGGATCCCTACTTTTGTTTTACAAAAAGAACTCAATTTTTAGTAATTTGGATATTTATATTTTATTTTCGATCCGTAGTTTATTTTTACAAAAAGAATTCAATTTTTAATAATTTCGAAATTGATATATTATTTTTCATTCGTAGTTTTGTTTTACAAAAAAGAAACTTAATTTTTCATAATTTTGAAATTTATATTTTACTCTCGATATGTACTTTTGTTCTATGCAAAAGAACTCAATTTTTTGTAATTTCGAAATTGATATTTTATTTTGGATCCCTACTTTTGTTTTACAAAAAGAACTCAATTTCTAGTAATTTGGATATTTATATTTTGTTTTCGATCCGTACTTTTGTTTTACAAAAAGAATTCAATTTTTAATAATTTCAAAATTCATATATTATTCTTCATTCGTGGATTTGTTTCACAAAAAAGAAACTCAATTTTTCATAATTTTGAAATTTATATTTTATTTTCGATACGTACGTTTGTTCTACGCAAAAGAACTCAATTTTTTTTAATTTCGAAATTGATATTTTATTTTGGATCCCTACTTTTGTTTTACAAAAAGAACTCAATTTTTAGTAATTTGGATATTTATATTTTATTTTCGATCCGTACTTTTGTTTTACAAAAAGAATTCAATTTTTAATAATTTCGAAATTGGTATATTATTTTTCATCCGTAGTTTTGTTTTACAAAAAAGAAACTCAATTTTTCATAATTTTGAAATTTATATTTTATTCTCGATACGTACGTTTCTTCTATGCAAAAGAACTCAATTTTTTGTAATTTCGAAATTGATATTTTATTTTGGATCCCTACTTTTGTTTTACAAAAAGAACTCAATTTTTGGTAATTTGGATATTATATTTTATTTTCGATCCGTACTTTTATTTTACAAAAAGAATTCAATTTTTAATAATTTCGAAATTGGTATATTATTTTTCATTCGTAGTTTTGTTTTACAAAAAAGAAACTCAATTTTTCATAATTTTGAAATTTATATTTTATTCTCGATACGTACTTTTCTTCCATGCAAAAGAACTCAATTTTTTGTAATTTCGAAATTGATATTTTATTTTGGATCCCTACTTTTGTTTTACAAAAAGAACTCAATTTTTAGTAATTTGGATATTTATATTTTATTCTCGATATGTACTTTGGTTTTATGCAAAAGAACTCAATATTTTGTAATTTCGAAATTGATATTTTATTTTGGATCCCTACTTTTGTTTTACAAAAAGAACTCAATTTTTAGTAATTTGGATATTTATATATTATTTTCGATCCGTACTTTTGTTTTACAAAAAGAATTCAATTTTGAATAATTTCGAAATTGGTATATTATTTTTCATTCGTAGTTTTGTTTTACAAAAAAGAAACTCAATTTTTCATAATTTTGAAATTTATATTTTATTCTCGATACGTACTTTTGTTTTATGCAAAAAGAACTCAATTTTTTGTAATTTCGAAATTGATATTTTATTTTGGATCCCTACTTTTGTTTTACAAAAAGAACTCAATTTTTGGTAATTTGGATATTATATTTTATTTTCGATCCGTACTTTTATTTTACAAAAAGAATTCAATTTTTAATAATTTCGAAATTGGTATATTATTTTTCATTCGTAGTTTTGTTTTACAAAAAAGAAACTCAATTTTTCATAATTTTGAAATTTATATTTTATTCTCGATACGTACTTTTCTTCCATGCAAAAGAACTCAATTTTTTGTAATTTCGAAATTGATATTTTATTTTGGATCCCTACTTTTGTTTTACAAAAAGAACTCAATTTTTAGTAATTTGGATATTTATATTTTATTCTCGATATGTACTTTGGTTTTATGCAAAAGAACTCAATATTTTGTAATTTCGAAATTTATATTTTATTTTGGATCCCTACTTTTGTTTTACAAAAAGAACTCAATTTTTAGTAATTTGGATATTTATATTTTATTTTCGATCCATACTTTTGTTTTACAAAAAGAATTCAATTTTGAATAATTTCGAAATTGGTATATTATTTTTCATTCGTAGTTTTGTTTTACAAAAAAGAAACTCAATTTTTCATAATTTTGAAATTTATATTTTATTCTCGATACGTACTTTTGTTTTATGCAAAAAGAACTCAATTTTTTGTAATTTCGAAATTCATATTTTATTTTGGATCCCTACTTTTGTTTTACAAAAAGAACTCAATTTTTAGTAATTTGGATATTTATATTTTATTCTCGATATGTACTTTGGTTTTATGCAAAAGAACTCAATATTTTGTAATTTCGAAATTGATATTTTATTTTGGATCCCTACTTTTGTTTTACAAAAAGAACTCAATTTTTAGTAATTTGGATATTTATATTTTATTTTCGATCCGTACTTTTGTTTTACAAAAAGAATTCAATTTTGAATAATTTCGAAATTGGTATATTATTTTTCATTCGTAGTTTTGTTTTACAAAAAAGAAACTCAATTTTTCATAATTTTGAAATTTATATTTTATTCTCGATACGTACTTTTCTTCCATGCAAAAGAACTCAATTTTTTGTAATTTCGAAATTGATATTTGTTAAATAAAGACGGCAGTGTAAAAACCAAGAGGGGGGGTGAATTGGGTTTTTAAAGAAATTTTCTCCTTTAAATAAATTTTCAGGTTTTGAAAAACTTTCAAAAACTTGGATGTGAATTTTTCAATCCTTTGATTAACGCTGTTGGGATTAGCAATTGTAATAATGATCCACAATTAAGAGATAAAGAGAAAGAGAAAGAACACAGAGATTTATACTGGTTCGGATTAAGCCAATCCTACATCCAGTTCCCAACCACCACAAATCCGTGATGATTTTCCCCACTATCTTTAAATGAAATTACAAACACCAATTCATGCAATAACAAATAAAGATAAACGGAAACACCTCCTCAGACACACTAAGGATGAAACACCTCCTCAGACACACTGAGGATGAAACCCACCTCTCTTGACACACAAGAGATGAAACACCTCCTCAGACACACTGAGGATGAAACCCACCTCTCTTGACACACAAGAGATGAAACACCTCCCTTAGAACAGATCCAAGGGATGAATTTTCCCTTTACGTAAAACAAGTAAAAGAATACACCTGAAATGTGCTGGATAGAAAGCTTAAGCACAATGATCACCACTTCCAAAGACTTGATCAAATCGAAGAGAAGCGAGAAAGCGGCTTTGAAAAAGCTAAGGCGCAGAAACACTTTGAATGTTTTGTGTTTGTTCGGATGTGTTAAACCTAAGACATTCTCTTTCATTTTATAATTCGAAAATGCTCCAAAGTTTCCATTCTTAGGTTGATTTAGAATGATTTCGCAAAAACGACTCATTTAATCGATTATATTAAAAGCTTAATCGATTATATCATGTTTAAAAACTGGAAAACAAATATTGTCCGATTTAATCGATTAGATTAAGGCCATAATCGATTATATTAACCCGTAATCAATATAATCGATTATCAAAGGCACTTAATCGATTATTTTGCTCGTTAAACATTTTTTATTCAAATTTTAAGTTAAATAATCGATTATCTACGTATGGTAATCGATTAAAAGCGTAGAAAAACGTTTTTGCGAGAAAACACCTTGCTCTCTTGTTTGGGAAGGTCTTGAATGGGATTTATGACTTACTCTTTTTATCCAACACCCAAAACAGAACCTTCTACCTTTGATCCTTCAGCTCTTGAGAAAATCTTCATCAATCTTCTCTCTTGAAAGCTTTGAATGCTCTTTATGCCTTTCCTTTCTTATCAAGGAACCTTCCTTTGTGAGATGGCACAAGTCTTTAATGTTTATTGAAACTTCCTAAAAACTTCATCATCAAAACCGTAGGTGTCCATAAAACTCTGGACTTGAAATATGCCAACAATATTTTATTTTGGATCCCTACTTTTGTTTTACAAAAAGAACTCAATTTTTAGTAATTTGGATATTTATATTTTATTTTCGATCCGTACTTTTGTTTTACAAAAAGAATTCAATTTTTAATAATTTCGAAATTGGTATATTATTTTTCATTCGTAGTTTTGTTTTACAAAAAAGAAACTCAATTTTTCATAATTTTGAAATTTATATTTTATTCTCGATACGTACTTTTGTTCTACGCAAAAGAACTCAATTTTTTGTAATTTCGAAATTGATATTTTATTTTGGATCCCTACTTTTGTTTTACAAAAAGAACTCAATTTTTAGTAATTTGGATATTTATATTTTATTTTCGATCCGTACTTTTGTTTTACAAAAAGAATTCAATTTTGAATAATTTCGAAATTGGTATATTATTTTTCATTCGTAGTTTTGTTTTACAAAAAAGAAACTCAATTTTTCATAATTTTGAAATTTATATTTTATTCTCGATACGTACGTTTGTTCTATGCAAAAGAACTCAATTTTTTGTAATTTCGAAATTGATATTTTATTTTGGATCCCTACTTTTGTTTTACAAAAAGAACTCAATTTTTAGTAATTTGGATTTTTATATTTTATTTTCGATCCGTACTTTTGTTTTACAAAAACAATTCAATTTTTAATAATTTCGAAATTGCTATATTATTTTTCATTCGTAGTTTCGTTTTACAAAAAAGAAACTCAATTTTTCATAATTTTGAAATTTATATTTTATTCTCGATACGTACTTTTGTTCTATGCAAAAAGAACTCAATTTTTTGTAATTTCGAAATTCATATTTTATTTTGGATCCCTACTTTTGTTTTACAAAAAGAACTCAATTTTTAGTAATTTGGATATTCATATTTTATTTTCGATCCGTACTTTTGTTTTACAAAAATAATTCAATTTTTAATAATTTCGAAATTGGTATATTATTTTTCATTCGTAGTTTTGTTTTACAAAAAAGAAACTCAATTTTTCATAATTTTGAAATTTATATTTTATTCTCGATACGTACTTTTCTTCCATGCAAAAGAACTCAATTTTTTGTAATTTCGAAATTGATATTTTATTTTGGATCCCTACTTTTGTTTTACAAAAAGAACTCAAATTTTAGTAATTTGGATATTTATATTTTATTTTCGATCCGTACTTTTGTTTTACAAAAAGAATTCAATTTTTAATAATTTCGAAATTGGTATATTATTTTTCATTCGTAGTTTTGTTTTACAAAAAAGAAACTCAATTTTTCATAATTTTGAAATTTATATTTTATTCTCGATACGTACTTTTGTTCTACGCAAAAGAACTCAATTTTTTGTAATTTCGAAATTGATATTTTATTTTGGATCCCTACTTTTGTTTTACAAAAAGAACTCAATTTTTAGTAATTTGGATATTTATATTTTATTTTCGATCCGTACTTTTGTTTTACAAAAAGAATTCAATTTTTAATAATTTCGAAATTGATATATTATTTTTCATTCGTAGTTTCGTTTTACAAAAAAGAAACTTAATTTTTCATAATTTTGAAATTTATATTTTACTCTCGATATGTACTTTTGTTCTATGCAAAAGAACTCAATTTTTTGTAATTTCGAAATTGATATTTTATTTTGGATCCCTACCTTTTTTCTACAAAAAGAACTCAATTTTTAGTAATTTGGATATTTATAATTTATTTTCGATCCGTACTTTTGTTTTACAAAAAGAATTCAATTTTTAATAATTTCGAAATTGATATATTATTTTTCATCCGTAGTTTTGTTTGACAAAAAAGAAACTCAATTTTTCATAATTGTGAAATTTATATTTTATTCTCAATATGTACTTTTGTTCTATGCAAAAGAACTCAAATTTTTGTAATTTTGAAATTGATATTTTATTTTGGATCCCTACTTTTTTTTTACAAAAGGAACTCAATTTTTAGTAATTTGGATATTTATATTTTATTTTCGATCCGTACTTTTGTTTTACAAAAAGAATTCAATTTTTAATAATTTCGAAATTGGTATATTATTTTTCATTCGTAGTTTTGTTTTACAAAAAAGAAACTCAATTTTTCATAATTTTGAAATTTATATTTTATTCTCGATACGTACTTTTGTTCTATGCAAAAAGAACTCAATTTTTTGTAATTTCGAAATTCATATTTTATTTTGGATCCCTACTTTTGTTTTACAAAAAGAACTCAATTTTTAGTAATTTGGATATTTATATTTTATTTTCGATCCGTACTTTTGTTTTACAAAAAGAATTCAATTTTGAATAATTTCGAAATTGGTATATTATTTTTCATTCGTAGTTTTGTTTTAAAAAAAAGAAACTCAATTTTTCATAATTTTGAAATTTATATTTTATTCTCGATACGTACTTTTCTTCCATGCAAAAGAACTCAATTTTTTGTAATTTCGAAATTGATATTTTATTTTGGATCCCTACTTTTGTTTTACAAAAAGAACTCAATTTTTAGTAATTTGGATATTTATATTTTATTTTCGATTCGTACTTTTGTTTTACAAAAAGAATTCAATTTTGAATAATTTAGAAATTGGTATATTATTTTTCATTCGTAGTTTTGTTTTACAAAAAAGAAACTCAATTTTTCATAATTTTGAAATTTATATTTTATTCTCGATACGTACGTTTGTTCTACGCAAAAGAACTCAATTTTTTGAAATTTCGAAATTGATATTTTATTTTGGATCCCTACTTTTGTTTTACAAAAAGAACTCAATTTTTAGTAATTTGGATATTTATATTTTATTTTCGATCCGTACTTTTGTTTTACAAAAAGAATTCAATTTTTAATAATTTCGAAATTGGTATATTATTTTTCATCCGTAGTTTTGTTTTACAAAAAAGAAACTCAATTTTTCATAATTTTGAAATTTATATTTTATTCTCGATCACGTACTTTTGTTCTATGCAAAAAGAACTCAATTTTTTGTAATTTCGAAATTGATATTTTATTTTGGATCCCTACTTTTGTTTTACAAAAAGAACTCAATTTTTAGTAATTTGGATATTTATATTTTATTTTCGATCTGTACTTTTGTTTTACAAAATGACATCAATTTTTAATAATTTCGAAATTGGTATATTATTTTTCATTCGTAGTTTCGTTTTACAAAAAAGAAACTCAATTTTTCATAATTTTGAAATTTATATTTTATTCTCGATACGTACTTTTGTTCTATGCAAAAAGAACTCAATTTTTTGTAATTTTGAAATTGATATTTTATTTTGGATCCCTACTTTTGTTTTACAAAAAGAACTCAATTTTTAGTAATTTGGATATGTATATTTTATTCTCGATATGTACTTTGGTTTTATGCAAAACAACTCACTTTTTTGTAATTTCGAAATTGATATTTTATTTTGGATCTCTACTTTTGTTTTACAAAAAGAACTCAATTTTTAGTAATTTGGATATTTATATTTTATTTTCGATCCGTACTTTTGTTTTACAAAAAGAATTCAATTTTTAATAATTTCGAAATTGGTATATTATTTTTCATTCGTAGTTTCGTTTTGCAAAAAAGAAACTCAATTTTTCATAATTTTGAAATTTATATTTTATTCTCGATACGTACTTTTGTTCTATGCAAAAGAACTCAATTTTTTGTAATTTCGAAATTCATATTTTATTTTGGATCCCTACTTTTTTTTTACAAAAAGAACTCAATTTTTAGTAATTTGGATATTTATATTTTATTCTCGATATGTACTTTGGTTTTATGCAAAACAACTCAATTTTTTGTAATTTCGAAATTGATATTTTATTTTGGATCCCTACTTTTCTTTTACAAAAAGAACTCAATTTTTAGTAATTTGGATATTTATATTTTATTTTCGATCCGTACTTTTGTTTTACAAAAGAATTCAATTTTTAATAATTTCGAAATTGATATATTATTTTTCATCCGTAGTTTTGTTTTACAAAAAGAAACTCAATTTTTCTTAATTTTGAAATTTATATTTTATTCTCGATACGTACTTTTGTTCTATGCAAAAGAATTCAATTTTTTGTAATTTCGAAATTGATATTTAGTTTTGGATCCCTACTTTTGTTTTACAAAAAGAACTCAATTTTTAGTAATTTGGATATTTATATTTTATTTTCGAACCGTACTTTTGTTTTACAAAAAGAATTCAATTTTTAATAGTTTCGAAGTTGATATATTATTTTGGATCCCTACTTTTCTTTTACAAAAAGAACTCAATTTTTAGTAATTTGGATATTTATATTTTATTTTCGATCCGTACTTTTGTTTTACCAAAAGAATTCAATTTTTAATAATTTCGAAATTTATATATTATTTTTCATTCGTAGTTTTGTTTTACAAAAAAGAAACTCAATTTTTCATAATTTTGAAATTTATATTTTATTCCCCATACGTACTTTTGTTTTATGCAAAAGAACTCAATTTTTTGTAATTTTCAAATTGATATTTTATTTTGGATCCCTACTTTTGTTTTACAAAAAGAACTAAATTTTTAGTAATTTGGATATTTATATTTTATTTTCGATCCGTAGTTTTGTTTTACAGAAAGAATTCAATTTTTAATAATTTCGAAATTGATATATTATTTTTCATCCGTAGTTTTGTTTTACAAAAAAGAAACTCAATTTTTCTTAATTTTGAAATTTATATTTTATTCTCGATACGTACTTTTGTTCTATGCAAAAGAACTCAATTTTTTGTAATTTCGAAATTGATATTTAGTTTTGGATCCCTACTTTTGTTTTACAAAAAGAACTCAATTTTTAGTAATTTGGATATGTATATTTTATTCTCGATATGTACTTTGGTTTTATGCAAAACAACTCACTTTTTTGTAATTTCGAAATTGATATTTTATTTTGGATCCCTACTTTTGTTTTACAAAAAGAACTCAATTTTTAGTAATTTGGATATTTATATTTTATTTTCGATCCGTACTTTTGTTTTACAAAAAGAATTCAATTTTTAATAATTTCGAAATTGGTATATTATTTTTCATTCGTAGTTTCGTTTTGCAAAAAAGAAACTCAATTTTTCATAATTTTGAAATTTATATTTTATTCTCGATACGTACTTTTGTTCTATGCAAAAAGAACTCAATTTTTTGTAATTTCGAAATTCATATTTTATTTTGGATCCCTACTTTTTTTTTACAAAAAGAACTCAATTTTTAGTAATTTGGATATTTATATTTTATTCTCGATATGTACTTTGGTTTTATGCCAAACAACTCAATTTTTTGTAATTTCGAAATTGATATTTTATTTTGGATCCCTACTTTTGTTTTACAAAAAGAACTCAATTTTTAGTAATTTGGATATTTATATTTTATTTTCGATCCGTACTTTTGTTTTACAAAAAGAATTCAATTTTAATAATTTCGAAATTGATATATTATTTTTCATCCGTAGTTTTGTTTTACAAAAAGAAACTCAATTTTTCTTAATTTTGAAATTTATATTTTATTCTCGATACGTACTTTTGTTCTATGCAAAAGAATTCAATTTTTTTGTAATTTCGAAATTGATATTTAGTTTTGGATCCCTACTTTTGTTTTACAAAAAGAACTCAATTTTTAGTAATTTGGATATTTATATTTTATTTTCGAACCGTACTTTTGTTTTACAAAAAGAATTCAATTTTTAATAGTTTCGAAGTTGATATATTATTTTGGATCCCTACTTTTCTTTTACAAAAAGAACTCAATTTTTAGTAATTTGGATATTTATATTTTATTTTCGATCCGTACTTTTGTTTTACGTAAAGAATTCAATTTTTAATAATTTCGAAATTGATATATTATTTTTCATCCGTAGTTTTGTTTTACAAAAAGAAACTCAATTTTTCTTAATTTTGAAATTTATATTTTATTCTCGATACGTACTTTTGTTCTATGCAAAAGAACTCAATTTTTTTGTAATTTCGAAATTGATATTTAGTTTTGGATCCCTACTTTTGTTTTACAAAAAGAACTCAATTTTTAGTAATTTGGATTTTTATATTTTATTCTCGATATGTGCTTTGGTTTTATGCAAAAGAACTCAATTTTTTGTAATTTCGAAATTAATATTTTGTTTTGGATCCCTACTTTTCTTTTACAAAAAGAACTCAATTTTTAGTAATTTGGATATTTATATTTTATTTTCAAACCGTACTTTTGTTTTACAAAAAGAATTCAATTTTTAATAGTTTCGAAGTTGATATATTTTTTTGGATCCCTACTTTTTTTTTACAAAAAGAACTCAATTTTTAGTAATTTGGATATTTATATTTTATTTTCGATCCGTACTTTTGTTTTACCAAAAGAATTCAATTTTTAATAATTTCGAAATTTATATATTATTTTTCATTCGTAGTTTTGTTTTACAAAAAAAGAAACTCAATTTTTCATAATTTTGAAATTTATATTTTATTCCCCATACGTACTTTTGTTTTATGCAAAAGAACTCAATTTTTTGTAATTTCCTAATTGATATTTTATTTTGGATCCCTACTTTTGTTTTACAAAAAGAACTAAATTTTTAGTAATTTCGATATTTATATTTTATTTTCGATCCGTAGTTTTGTTTTACAGAAAGAATTCAATTTTTAATAATTTCGAAATTGATATATTATTTTTCATCCGTAGTTTTGTTTTACAAAAAAGAAACTCAATTTTTCTTAATTTTGAAATTTATATTTTATTCTCGATACGTACTTTTGTTCTATGCAAAAGAACTCAAATTTTTGTAATTTCGAAATTGATATTTAGTTTTGGATCCCTACTTTTGTTTTACAAAAAGAACTCAATTTTTAGTAATTTGGATTTTTATATTTTATTCTCGATATGTGCTTTGGTTTTATGCAAAAGAACTCAATTTTTTGTAATTTCGAAATTAATATTTTGTTTTGGATCCCTACTTTTGTTTTACAAAAAGAACTCAATTTTTAGTAATTTGGATATTTATATTTTATTTTCGAACCGTACTTTTGTTTTACAAAATGAATTCAATTTTTAATAGTTTCGAAGTTGATATATTATTTTGGATCCCTACTTTTGTTTTACAAAAAGAACTCAATTTTTAGTAATTTGGATATTTATATTTTATTTTCGATCCGTACTTTTGTTTTACCAAAAGAATTCAATTTTTAATAATTTCGAAATTTATATATTATTTTTCATTCGTAGTTTTGTTTTACAAAAATAGAAACTCAATTTTTCATAATTTTGAAATTTATATTTTATTCTCCATACGTACTTTTGTTTTATGCAAAAGAACTCAATTTTTTGTAATTTCCAAATTGATATTTTATTTTGGATCCCTACTTTTGTTTTACAAAAAGAACTAAATTTTTAGTAATTTGGATATTTATATTTTATTTTCGATCCGTAGTTTTCTTTTACGAAAAGAATTCAATTTTTAATAATTTCGAAATTGATATATTATTTTTCATCCGTAGTTTTGTTTTACAAAAAGAAACTCAATTTTTCTTAATTTTGAAATTTATATTTTATTCTCGATACGTACTTTTGTTCTATGCAAAAGAACTCAATTTTTGTAATTTCGAAATTGATATTTAGTTTTGGATCCCTACTTTTGTTTTACAAAAAGAACTCAATTTTTAGTAATTTGGATATTTATATTTTATTTTCGAACCGTACTTTTGTTTTACAAAAGAATTCAATTTTTAATAGTTTCGAAGTTGATATATTATTTTGGATCCCTACTTTTCTTTTACAAAAGAACTCAATTTTTAGTAATTTGGATATTTATATTTTATTTTCGATCCGTACTTTTGTTTTACCAAAAGAATTCAATTTTTAATAATTTCGAAATTTATATATTATTTTTCATTCGTAGTTTTGTTTTACAAAAAAGAAACTCAATTTTTCATAATTTTGAAATTTATATTTTATTCTCCATACGTACTTTTGTTTTATGCAAAAGAACTCAATTTTTTGTAATTTCCAAATTGATATTTTATTTTGGATCCCTACTTTTGTTTTACAAAAAGAACTAAATTTTTAGTAATTTGGATATTTATATTTTATTTTCGATCCGTAGTTTTGTTTTACACAAAGAATTCAATTTTTAATAATTTCGAAATTGATATATTATTTTTCATCCGTAGTTTTGTTTTACAAAAAAGAAACTCAATTTTTCTTAATTTTGAAATTTATATTTTATTCTCGATACGTACTTTTGTTCTATGCAAAAGAGCTCAATTTTTTGTAATTTCGAAATTTATATATTATTTTTCATTCGTAGTTTTGTTTTACAAAAAAAGAAACTCAATTTTTCATAATTTTGAAATTAGTATTTTATTCCCCATACGTACTTTTGTTTTATGCAAAAGACTTCAATTTTTTGTAATTTTCAAATTGATATTTTATTTTGGATCCCTACTTTTGTTTTACAAAAAGAACTAAATTTTTAGTAATTTGGATATTTATATTTTATTTTCGATCCGTAGTTTTGTTTTACAGAAAGAATTCAATTTTTAATAATTTCGAAATTGATATATTATTTTTCATCCGTAGTTTTGTTTTACAAAAAAGAAACTCAATTTTTCTTAATTTTGAAATTTATATTTTATTCTCGATACGTACTTTTATTCTATGCAAAAGAACTCAATTTTTTGTAATTTCGAAATTGATATTTAGTTTTGGATCCCTACTTTTGTTTTACAAAAAAACTCAATTTTTAGTAATTTGGATATTTATATTTTATTTTCGAACCGTACTTTTGTTTTACAAAAAGAATTCAATTTTTAATAGTTTCGAAGTTGATATTTTATTTTCGATCCGTAGTTTTGTTTTACAGAAAGAATTCAATTTTTAATAATTTCGAAATTGATATATTATTTTTCATCCGTAGTTTTGTTTTACAAAAAAGAAACTCAATTTTTCTTAATTTTGAAATTTATATTTTATTCTCGATACGTACTTTTGTTCTATGCAAAAGAACTCAATTTTTTGTAATTTCGAAATTGATATTTAGTTTTGGATCCCTACTTTTGTTTTACAAAAAGAACTCAATTTTTAGTAATTTGGATATTTATATTTTATTTTCGAACCGTACTTTTGTTTTACAAAAAGAATTCAATTTTTAATAGTTTCGAAGTTGATATATTATTTTGGATCCCTACTTTTCTTTTACAAAAAGAACTCAATTTTTAGTAATTTGGATATTTATATTTTATTTTCGATCCGTACTTTTGTTTTACCAAAAGAATTCAATTTTTAATAATTTCGAAATTTATATATTATTTTTCATAATTTTGAAATTTATATTTTATTCTCCATACGTACTTTTGTTTTATGCAAAAGAACTCAATTTTTTGTAATTTCCAAATTGATATTTTATTTTGGATCCCTACTTTTGTTTCACAAAAAGAACTAAATTTTTAGTAATTTCGATATTTATATTTTATTTTCGATCCGTAGTTTTCTTTTACAGAAAGAATTCAATTTTTAATAATTTCGAATTTGATATATTATTTTTCATCCGTAGTTTTGTTTTACAAAAAAGAAACTCAATTTTTCTTAATTTTGAAATTTATATTTTATTCTCGATACGTACTTTTGTTCTATGCAAAAGAACTCAATTTTTTGTAATTTCGAAATTGATATTTAGTTTTGGATCCCTACTTTTGTTTTACAAAAAGAACTCAATTTTTAGTAATTTGGATTTTTATATTTTATTCTCGATATGTGCTTTGGTTTTATGCAAAAGAACTCAATTTTTTGTAATTTCGAAATTAATATTTTGTTTTGGATCCCTATTTTTGTTTTACGAAAAGAACTCAATTTTTAGTAATTTGGATATTTATATTTTATTTTCGAACCGTACTTTTGTTTTACAAAAAGAATTCAATTTTTAATAGTTTCGAAGTTGATATATTATTTTGGATCCCTACTTTTCTTTTACAAAAAGAACTCAATTTTTAGTAATTTGGATATTTATATTTTATTTTCGATCCGTAGTTTTGTTTTACACAAAGAATTCAATTTTTAATAATTTCGAAATTGATATATTATTTTTCATCCGTAGTTTTGTTTTACAAAAAAGAAACTCAATTTTTCTTAATTTTGAAATTTATATTTTATTCTCGATACGTACTTTTGTTCTATGCAAAAGAGCTCAATTTTTTGTAATTTCGAAATTTATATATTATTTTTCATTCGTAGTTTTGTTTTACAAAAAAAGAAACTCAATTTTTCATAATTTTGAAATTAGTATTTTATTCCCCATACGTACTTTTATTTTATGCAAAAGACTTCAATTTTTTGTAATTTTCAAATTGATATTTTATTTTGGATCCCTACTTTTGTTTTACAAAAAGAACTAAATTTTTAGTAATTTGGATATTTATATTTTATTTTCGATCCGTAGTTTTGTTTTACAGAAAGAATTCAATTTTTAATAATTTCGAAATTGATATATTATTTTTCATCCGTAGTTTTGTTTTACAAAAAAGAAACTCAATTTTTCTTAATTTTGAAATTTATATTTTATTCTCGATACGTACTTTTGTTCTATGCAAAAGAACTCAACTTTTTGTAATTTTGAAATTGATATTTAGTTTTGGATCCCTACTTTTGTTTTACAAAAAGAACTCAATTTTTAGTAATTTGGATTTTTATATTTTATTCTCGATATGTGCTTTGGTTTTATGCAAAAGAACTCAATTGTTTGTAATTTCGAAATTAATATTTTGTTTTGGATCCCTACTTTTGTTTTACGAAAAGAACTCAATTTTTAGTAATTTGGATATTTATATTTTATTTTCGATCCGTAGTTTTGTTTTACAGAAAGAATTCAATTTTTAATAATTTCGAAATTGATATATTATTTTTCATCCGTAGTTTTGTTTTACAAAAAAGAAACTCAATTTTTCTTAATTTTGAAATTTATATTTTATTCTCGATACGTACTTTTGTTCTATGCAAAAGAACTCAATTTTTTGTAATTTCGAAATTGATATTTAGTTTTGGATCCCTACTTTTGTTTTACAAAAAGAACTCAATTTTTAGTAATTTGGATATTTATATTTTATTTTCGAACCGTACTTTTGTTTTACAAAAAGAATTCAATTTTTAATAGTTTCGAAGTTGATATTTTATTTTCGATCCGTAGTTTTGTTTCTACGTAAAGAATTCAATTTTTAATAATTTCGAAATTGATATATTATTTTTCATCCGTAGTTTTGTTTTACAAAAAGAAACTCAATTTTTCTTAATTTTGAAATTTATATTTTATTCTCGATACGTACTTTTGTTCTATGCAAAAGAACTCAATTTTTTGTAATTTCGAAATTGATATTTAGTTTTGGATCCCTACTTTTGTTTTACAAAAAGAACTCAATTTTTAGTAATTTGGATTTTTATATTTTATTCTCGATATGTGCTTTGGTTTTATGCAAAAGAACTCAATTTTTTGTAATTTCGAAATTAATATTTTGTTTTGGATCCCTACTTTTGTTTTACGAAAAGAACTCAATTTTTAGTTATTTGGATATTTATATTTTATTTTCGAACAGTACTTTTGTTTTACAAAAAGAATTCAATTTTTAATAGTTTCGAAGTTGATATATTATTTTGGATCCCTACTTTTCTTTTACAAAAAGAACTCAATTTTTAGTGATTTGGATATTTATATTTTATTTTCGATCCGTACTTTTGTTTTACCAAAAGAATTCAATTTTTAATAATTTCGAAATTTATATATTATTTTTCATTCGTAGTTTTGTTTTACAAAAAAGAAACTCAATTTTTCATAATTTTGAAATTTATATTTTATTCTCCATACGTACTTTTGTTTTATGCAAAAGAACTCAATTTTTTGTAATTTCCAAATTGATATTTTATTTTGGATCCCTACTTTTATTTCACAAAAAGAACTAAATTTTTAGTAATTTGGATATTTATATTTTATTTTCGATCCGTACTTTTGTTTTACAGAAAGAATTCAATTTTTAATAATTTCGAAATTGATATATTATTTTTCATCCGTAGTTTTGTTTTACAAAAAAGAAACTCAATTTTTCTTAATTTTGAAATTTATATTTTATTCTCGATACGTACTTTTGTTCTATGCAAAAGAACTCAATTTTTTGTAATTTCGAAATTGATATTTAGTTTTGGATCCCTACTTTTGTTTTACAAAAAGAACTCAATTTTTAGTAATTTGGATTTTTATATTTTATTTTCGAACCGTACTTTTGTTTTACAAAAAGAATTCAATTTTTAATAGTTTCGAAGTTGATATATTATTTTGGATCCCTACTTTTCTTTTACAAAAAGAACTCAATTTTTAGTAATTTGGATATTTATATTTTATTTTCGATCCAGTACTTTTGTTTTACCAAAAGAATTCAATTTTTAATAATTTCAAAATTTATATATTATTTTTCATTCGTAGTTTTATTTTACAAAAAAGAAACTCAATTTTTCATAATTTTGAAATTTATATTTTATTCTCCATACGTACTTTTGTTTTATGCAAAAGAATTCAATTTTTTGTAATTTCCAAATTGATATTTTATTTTGGATCCCTACTTTTGTTTTACAAAAAGAACTAAATTTTTAGTAATTTGGATATTTATATTTTATTTTCGATCCGTAGTTTTGTTTTACAGAAAGAATTCAATTTTTAATAATTTCGAAATTGATATATTATTTTGGATCCCTACTTTTCTTTTACAAAAAGAACTCAATTTTTAGTAATTTGGATATTTATATTTTATTTTCGATCCGTACTTTTGTTTTACCAAAAGAATTCAATTTTTAATAATTTCGAAATTTATATATTATTTTTCATTCGTAGTTTTATTTTACAAAAAAGAAACTCAATTTTTCATAATTTTGAAATTTATATTTTATTCTCCATACGTACTTTTGTTTTATGCAAAAGAACTCAATTTTTTGTAATTTCCAAATTGATATTTTATTTTGGATCCCGACTTTTGTTTTACAAAAAGAACTAAATTTTTAGTAATTTGGATATTTATATTTTATTTTCGATCCGTAGTTTTCTTTTACAGAAAGAATTCAATTTTTAATAATTTCGAAATTGATATATTATTTTTCATCCGTAGTTTTGTTTTACAAAAAAGAAACTCAATTTTTCTTAATTTTGAAATTTATATTTTATTCTCGATACGTACTTTTGTTCTATACAAAAGAACTCAATTTTTTGTAATTTCGAAATTGATATTTAGTTTTGGATCCCTACTTTTGTTTTACAAAAAGAACTCAATTTTTAGTAATTTGGATTTTTATATTTTATTCTCGATATGTGCTTTGGTTTTATGCAAAAGAACTCAATTTTTTGTAATTTCGAAATTAATATTTTGTTTTGGATCCTTACTTTAGTTTTACAAAAATAACTCAATTTTTAGTAATTTGGATATTTATATTTCATTTTCGAACCATACTTTTGTTTTACAAAAAGAATTCAATTTTTAATAGTTTCGAAGTTGATATATTATTTTGGATCCCTACTTTTCTTTTACAAAAAGAACTCAATTTTTAGTAATTTGGATATTTATATTTATTTTCGATCCGTACTTTTGTTTTACCAAAAGAATTCAATTTTTAATAATTTCGAAATTTATATATTATTTTTCATTCGTAGTTTTATTTTACAAAAAAGAAACTCAATTTTTCATAATTTTGAAATTTATATTTTATTCTCCATACGTACTTTTGTTTTATGCAAAAGAATTCAATTTTTTGTAATTTCCAAATTGATATTTTATTTTGGATCCCTACTTTTGTTTTACAAAAAGAACTAAATTTTTAGTAATTTGGATATTTATATTTTATTTTCGATCCGTAGTTTTGTTTTACAGAAAGAATTCAATTTTTAATAATTTCGAAATTGATATATTATTTTGGATCCCTACTTTTGTTTTACAAAAAGAACTCAATTTTTAGTAATTTGGATATTTATATTTTATTTTCGATCCGTACTTTTGTTTTACCAAAAGAATTCAATTTTTAATAATTTCGAAATTTATATATTATTTTTCATTCGTAGTTTTATTTTACAAAAAAGAAACTCAATTTTTCAAAATTTTGAAATTTATATTTTATTCTCCATACGTACTTTTGTTTTATGCAAAAGAACTCAATTTTTTGTAATTTCCAAATTGATATTTTATTTTGGATCCCTACTTTTGTTTTACAAAAAGAACTCAATTTTTAGTAATTTGGATATTTATATTTTATTTTCGATCCGTACTTTTGTTTTACAAAAAGAATTCAATTTTTAATAATTTCGAAATTGATATATTATTTTGGATCCCTACTTTTGTTTTACAAAAAGAACTCAATTTTTAGTAATTTGGATATTTATATTTTATTTTCGAACCGTACTTTTGTTTTACAAAAAGAATTCAATTTTTAATAGTTTCGAAGTTGATATATTATTTTGGATCCCTACTTTTCTTTTACAAAAAGAACTCAATTTTTAGTAATTTGGATATTTATATTTATTTTCGATCCGTACTTTTGTTTTACGAAAAGAATTCAATTTTTAATAATTTCGAAATTTATATATTATTTTTCATTCGTAGTTTTATTTTACAAAAAAGAAACTCAATATTTCATAATTTTGAAATTTATATTTTATTCTCGATACGTACTTTTGTTCTATGCAAAAGAACTCAATTTTTTGTAATTTCGAAATTGATATTTAGTTTTGGATCCCTACTTTTGTTTTACAAAAAGAACTCAATTTTTAGTAATTTGGATTTTTATATTTTATTCTCGATATGTGCTTTGGTTTTATGCAAAAGAACTCAATTTTTTGTAATTTCGAAATTAATATTTTGTGTTGGATCCCTACTTTTGTTTTACGAAAAGAACTCAATTTTTAGTAATTTGGATATTTATATTTTATTTTCGAACCATACTTTTGTTTTACAAAAAGAATTCAATTTTTAATAGTTTCGAAGTTGATATATTATTTTGGATCCGTACTTTTCTTTTACAAAAAGAACTCAATTTTTAGTGATTTGGATATTTATATTTTATTTTCGATCCGTACTTTTGTTTTACAAAAAGAATTCAATTTTTAATAATTTCGAAATTGATATATTATTTTTCATTCGTAGTTTTGTTTTACAAAAAAGAAACTCAATATTTCATAATTTTGAAATTTATATTTTATTCTCCATACGTACTTTTGTTTTATGCAAAAGAACTCAATTTTTTGTAATTTCCAAATTGATATTTTATTTTGGATCCCTACTTTTGTTTCACAAAAAGAACTAAATTTTTAGTAATTTGGATATTTATATTTTATTTTCGATCCGTAGTTTTGTTTCTAGAAAGAATTCAATTTTTAATAATTTCGAAATTGATATATTATTTTTCATCCGTAGTTTTGTTTTACAAAAAAGAAACTCAATTTTTCTTAATTTTGAAATTTATAT
The DNA here is from genome assembly GCA_030347555.1 of Lablab purpureus. NCBI lineage: Eukaryota > Viridiplantae > Streptophyta > Magnoliopsida > Fabales > Fabaceae > Lablab > Lablab purpureus. Next base: position 15,612,976 of record CM059255.1, read on the forward strand.
TTTATTCTCGATACGTACTTTTGTTCTACGCAAAAGAACTCAATTTTTTTAAATTTCGAAATTGATATTTAGTTTTGGATCCCTACTTTTGTTTTACAAAAAGAACTCAATTTTTAGTAATTTGGATTTTTATATTTTATTCTCGATATGTGCTTTGGTTTTATGCAAAAGAACTCAATTTTTTGTAATTTCGAAATTAATATTTTGTTTTGGATCCCTACTTTTGTTTTACAAAAAGAACTCAATTTTTAGTAATTTGGATATTTATATTTTATTTTCGAACCGTACTTTTGTTTTACAAAAACAATTCAATTTTTAATAGTTTCGAAGTTGATATATTATTTTGGATCCCTACTTTTCTTTTACAAAAAGAACTCAATTTTTAGTAATTTGGATATTTATATTTATTTTCGATCCGTACTTTTGTTTTACGAAAAGAATTCAATTTTTAATAATTTCGAAATTTATATATTATTTTTCATTTGTAGTTTTGTTTTACAAAAAAGAAACTCAATTTTTCTTAATTTTGAAATTTATATTTTATTCTCGATACGCACTTTTGTTCTATGCAAAAGAACTCAATTTTTTGTAATTTCGAAATTGATATTTAGTTTTGGATCCCTACTTTTGTTTTACAAAAAGAACTCAATTTTTAGTATTTTGGATTTTTATATTTTATTCTCGATATGTGCTTTGGTTTTATGCAAAAGAACTCAATTTTTTGTAATTTCGAAATTAATATTTTGTTTTGGATCCTTACTTTTGTTTTACAAAAAGAACTCAATTTTTAGTAATTTGGATATTTATATTTTATTTTCGAACCGTACTTTTAATTTACAAAAAGAATTCAATTTTTAATAGTTTCGAAGTTGATATATTATTTTGGATCCCTACTTTTCTTTTACAAAAAGAACTCAATTTTTTGTAATTTGGATATTTATATTTATTTTCGATCCGTACTTTTGTTTTACCAAAAGAATTCAATTTTTAATAATTTCAAAATTTATATATTATTTTTCATTCGTAGTTTTGTTTTACAAAAAAGAAACTCAATTTTTCATAATTTTGAAATTTATATTTTATTCTCCATACGTACTTTTGTTTTATGCAAAAGAACTCAATTTTTTGTAATTTCCAAATTGATATTTTATTTTGGATCCCTACTTTTGTTTTACAAAAAGAACTAAATTTTTAGTAATTTGGATATTTATATTTTATTTTCGATCCGTAGTTTTGTTTCTGACGTAAAGAATTCAAGTTTTAATAATTTCGAAATTGATATATTATTTTTCATCCGTAGTTTTGTTTCACAAAAAGAAACTCAATTTTTCTTAATTTTGAAATTTATATTTTATTCTCGATACGTACTTTTGTTCTACGCAAAAGAACTCAATTTTTTGTAATTTCGAAATTAATATTTAGTTTTGGATCCCTACTTTTGTTTTACAAAAAGAACTCAATTTTTAGTAAAATTTGGATTTTTATATTTTATTCTCGATATGTGCTTTGGTTTTATGCAAAAGAACTCAATTTTTTGTAATTTCGAAATTAATATTTTGTTTTGGATCCCTACTTTTGTTTTACAAAAAGAACTGAATTTTTAGTAATTTGGATATTTATATTTTATTTTCGAACCGTACTTTTGTTTTACAAAACGAATTCAATTTTTAATAGTTTCGAAGTTGATATATTATTTTGGATCCCTACTTTTCTTTAACAAAAAGAACTCAATTTTTAGTAATTTGGATATTTATATTTTATTTTCGATCCGTACTTTTGTTTTACCAAAAGAATTCAATTTTTAATAATTTCGAAATTTATATATTATTTTTCATTCGTAGTTTTGTTTTACAAAAAAGAAACTCAATTTTTCATAATTTTGAAATTTATATTTTATTCTCCATACGTACTTTTGTTTTATGCAAAAGAACTCAATTTTTTGTAATTTCCAAATTGATATTTTATTTTGGATCCCTACTTTTGTTTTACAAAAAGAACTAAATTTTTAGTAATTTGGATATTTATATTTTATTTTCGATCCGTGGTTTTGTTTTACAGAAAGAATTCAATTTTTAATAATTTCGAAATTGATATATTATTTTCCATCCGTAGTTTTGTTTTACAGAAAGAATTCAAGTTTTAATAATTTCGAAATTGATATATTATTTTTCATCCGTAGTTTTGTTTTACAAAAAAGAAACTCAATTTTTCTTAATTTTGAAATTTATATTTTATTCTAGATACGTACTTTTGTTCTATGCAAAAGAACTCAATTTTTTGTAATTTCGAAATTGATATTTAGTTTTGGATCCTTACTTTTGTTTTACAAAAAGAACTCAATTTTTAGTAATTTGGATTTTTATATTTTATTCTCGATATGTGCTTTGGTTTTATGCAAAAGAACTCAATTTTTTGTAATTTCGAAATTAATATTTTGTTTTGGATCCCTACTTTTGTTTTACAAAAAGAACTCAATTTTTAGTAATTTGGATATTTATATTTTATTTTCGAACCGTACTTTTGTTTTACAAAAAGAATTCAATTTTTAATAGTTTCGAAGTTGATATATTATTTTGGATCCCTACTTTTCTTTAACAAAAAGAACTCAATTTTTAGTAATTTGGATATTTATATTTTATTTTCGATCCAGTACTTTTGTTTTACCAAAAGAATTCAATTTTTAATAATTTCGAAATTTATATATTATTTTTCATTCGTAGTTTTGTTTTACAAAAAAGAAACTCAATTTTTCATAATTTTGAAATTTATATTTTATTCTCCATACGTACTTTTGTTTTATGCAAAAGAACTCAATTTTTGTAATTTCCAAATTGATATTTTATTTTGGATCCCTACTTTTGTTTTACAAAAAGAACTAAATTTTTAGTAATTTGGATATTTATATTTTATTTTCGATCCGTGGTTTTGTTTTTACGTAAAGAATTCAATTTTTAATAATTTCAAAATTGATATATTATTTTTCATCCGTAGTTTTGTTTTACAAAAAGAAACTCAATTTTTCTTAATTTTGAAATTTATATTTTATTCTCGATACGTACTTTTGTTCTACGCAAAGAACTCAATTTTTGTAATTTCGAAATTGATATTTAGTTTTGGATCCCTACTTTTGTTTTACAAAAAGAACTCAATTTTTAGTAATTTGGATTTTTATATTTTATTCTCGATATGTGCTTTGGTTTTATGCAAAAGAACTCCATTTTTTGTAATTTCGAAATTAATATTTTGTTTTGGATCCCTACTTTTGTTTTACAAAAAGAACTCAATTTTTAGTAATTTGGATATTTATATTTTATTTTCGAACCGTACTTTTGTTTTACAAAAAGAATTCAATTTTTAATAGTTTCGAAGTTGATATATTATTTTGGATCCCTACTTTTCTTTTACAAAAAGAACTCAAATTTTAGTAATTTGGATATTTATATTTTATTTTCGATCCGTACTTTTGTTTTACCAAAAGAATTCAATTTTTAATAATTTCAAAATTTATATATTATTTTTCATTCGTAGTTTTGTTTTACAAAAAGAAACTCAATTTTTCATAATTTTGAAATTTATATTTTATTCTCCATACGTACTTTTGTTTTATGCAAAAGAACTCAATTTTTGTAATTTCCAAATTGATATTTTATTTTGGATCCCTACTTTTGTTTTACAAAAAGAACTAAATTTTTAGTAATTTGGATATTTATATTTTATTTTTGATCCGTGGTTTTGTTTTACAAAAAGAATTCAATTTTTAATAATTTCGAAATTGATATATTATTTTCCATCCGTAGTTTTGTTTTACAGAAAGAATTCAAGTTTTAATAATTTCGAAATTGATATATTATTTTTCATCCGTAGTTTTGTTTTACAAAAAAGAAACTCAATTTTTCTTAATTTTGAAATTTATATTTTATTCTAGATACGTACTTTTGTTCTATGCAAAAGAACTCAATTTTTTGTAATTTCGAAATTGATATTTAGTTTTGGATCCCTACTTTTGTTTTACAAAAAGAACTCAATTTTTAGTAATTTGGATTTTTATATTTTATTCTCGATATGTGCTTTGGTTTTATGCAAAAGAACTCAATTTTTTGTAATTTCGAAATTAATATTTTGTTTTGGATCCCTACTTTTGTTTTACAAAAGAACTCAATTTTTAGTAATTTGGATATTTATATTTTATTTTCGAACCGTACTTTTGTTTTACAAAAGAATTCAATTTTTAATAGTTTCGAAGTTGATATATTATTTTGGATCCCTACTTTTCTTTTACAAAAAGAACTCAATTTTTAGTAATTTGGATATTTATATTTTATTTTCGATCCGTACTTTTGTTTTACCAAAAGAATTCAATTTTTAATAATTTCAAAATTTATATATTATTTTTCATTCGTAGTTTAGTTTTAGAAAAAAGAAACTCAATTTTTCATAATTTTGAAATTTATATTTTATTCTCCATACGTACTTTTGTTTTATGCAAAAGAACTCAATTTTTGTAATTTCCAAATTGATATTTTATTTTGGATCCCTACTTTTGTTTTACAAAAAGAACTAAATTTTTAGTAATTTGGATATTTATATTTTATTTTCGATCCGTAGTTTTGTTTTTACGGAAAGAATTCAAGTTTTAATAATTTCGAAATTGATATATTATTTTTCATCCGTAGTTTTGTTTCACAAAAAAGAAACTCAATTTTTCTTAATTTTGAAATTTATATTTTATTCTCGATACGTACTTTTGTTCTACGCAAAAGAACTCAATTTTTTGTAATTTCGAAATTAATATTTAGTTTTGGATCCCTACTTTTGTTTTACAAAAAGAACTCAATTTTTAGTAATTTGGATTTTTATATTTTATTCTCGATATGTGCTTTGGTTTTATGCAAAAGAACTCAATTTTTTGTAATTTCGAAATTAATATTTTGTTTTGGATCCCTACTTTTGTTTTACAAAAAGAACTCAATTTTTAGTAATTTGGATATTTATATTTTATTTTCGAACCGTACTTTTGTTTTACAAAAAGAATTCAATTTTTAATAGTTTCGAAGTTGATATATTATTTTGGATCCCTACTTTTCTTTAACAAAAAGAACTCAATTTTTAGTAATTTGGATATTTATATTTTATTTTCGATCCGTACTTTTGTTTTACCAAAAGAATTCAATTTTTAATAATTTCGAAATTTATATATTATTTTTCATTCGTAGTTTTGTTTTACAAAAAGAAACTCAATTTTTCATAATTTTGAAATTTATATTTTATTCTCCATACGTACTTTTGTTTTATGCAAAAGAACTCAATTTTTTGTAATTTCCAAATTGATATTTTATTTTGGATCCCTACTTTTGTTTTACAAAAAGAACTAAATTTTTAGTAATTTGGATATTTATATTTTATTTTTGATCCATGGTTTTGTTTTACAGAAAGAATTCAATTTTTAATAATTTCGAAATTGATATATTATTTTCCATCCGTAGTTTTGTTTTACAGAAAGAATTCAAGTTTTAATAATTTCGAAATTGATATATTATTTTTCATCCGTAGTTTTGTTTTACAAAAAAGAAACTCAATTTTTCTTAATTTTGAAATTTATATTTTATTCTAGATACGTACTTTTGTTCTATGCAAAAGAACTCAATTTTTTGTAATTTCGAAATTGATATTTAGTTTTGGATCCCTACTTTTGTTTTACAAAAAGAACTCAATTTTTAGTAATTTGGATTTTTATATTTTATTCTCGATATGTGCTTTGGTTTTATGCAAAAGAACTCAATTTTTGTAATTTCGAAATTAATATTTTGTTTTGGATCCCTACTTTTGTTTTACAAAAAGAACTCAATTTTTAGTAATTTGGATATTTATATTTTATTTTCGAACCGTACTTTTGTTTTACAAGAAGAATTCAATTTTTAATAGTTTCGAAGTTGATATATTATTTTGGATCCCTACTTTTCTTTTACAAAAAGAACTCAATTTTTCGTAATTTGGATATTTATATTTTATTTTCGATCCGTACTTTTGTTTTACCAAAAGAATTCAATTTTTAATAATTTCGAAATTTATATATTATTTTTCATTCGTAGTTTAGTTTTACAAAAAGAAACTCAATTTTTCATAATTTTGAAATTTATATTTTATTCTCCATACGTACTTTTGTTTTATGCAAAAGAACTCAATTTTTGTAATTTCCAAATTGATATTTTATTTTGGATCCCTACTTTTGTTTTACAAAAAGAACTAAATTTTTAGTAATTTGGATATTTATATTTTATTTTCGATCCGTAGTTTTGTTTCTACGTAAAGAATTCAAGTTTTAATAATTTCGAAATTGATATATTATTTTTCATCCGTAGTTTTGTTTCACAAAAAGAAACTCAATTTTTCTTAATTTTGAAATTTATATTTTATTCTCGATACGTACTTTTGTTCTACGCAAAAGAACTCAATTTTTGTAATTTCGAAATTAATATTTAGTTTTGGATCCCTACTTTTGTTTTACAAAAGAACTCAATTTTTAGTAATTTGGATTTTTATATTTTATTCTCGATATGTGCTTTGGTTTTATGCAAAAGAACTCAATTTTTTGTAATTTCGAAATTAATATTTTGTTTTGGATCCCTACTTTTGTTTTACAAAAAGAACTCAATTTTTAGTAATTTGGATATTTATATTTTATTTTCGAACCGTACTTTTGTTTTACAAAAAGAATTCAATTTTTAATAGTTTCAAGTTGATATATTATTTTGGATCCCTACTTTTCTTTAACAAAAAGAACTCAATTTTTAGTAATTTGGATATTTATATTTTATTTTCGATCCAGTACTTTTGTTTTACCAAAAGAATTCAATTTTTAATAATTTCGAAATTTATATATTATTTTTCATTCGTAGTTTTGTTTTACAAAAAGAAACTCAATTTTTCATAATTTTGAAATTTATATTTTATTCTCCATACGTACTTTTGTTTTATGCAAAAGAACTCAATTTTTGTAATTTCCAAATTGATATTTTATTTTGGATCCCTACTTTTGTTTTACAAAAGAACTAAATTTTTAGTAATTTGGATATTTATATTTTATTTTCGATCCGTAGTTTTGTTTTACGTAAAGAATTCAAGTTTTAATAATTTCGAAATTGATATATTATTTTTCATCCGTAGTTTTGTTTCACAAAAAGAAACTCAATTTTTCTTAATTTTGAAATTTATATTTTATTCTCGATACGTACTTTTGTTCTACGCAAAAGAACTCAATTTTTTGTAATTTCGAAATTAATATTTAGTTTTGGATCCCTACTTTTGTTTTACAAAAGAACTCAATTTTTAGTAATTTGGATTTTTATATTTTATTCTCGATATGTGCTTTGGTTTTATGCAAAAGAACTCAATTTTTTGTAATTTCGAAATTAATATTTTGTTTTGGATCCCTACTTTTGTTTTACAAAAAGAACTCAATTTTTAGTAATTTGGATATTTATATTTTATTTTCGAACCGTACTTTTGTTTTACAAAAAGAATTCAATTTTTAATAGTTTCAAGTTGATATATTATTTTGGATCCCTACTTTTCTTTAACAAAAAGAACTCAATTTTTAGTAATTTGGATATTTATATTTTATTTTCGATCCGTACTTTTGTTTTACCAAAAGAATTCAATTTTTAATAATTTCGAAATTTATATATTATTTTTCATTCGTAGTTTTGTTTTACAAAAAGAAACTCAATTTTTCATAATTTTGAAATTTATATTTTATTCTCCATACGTACTTTTGTCTTATGCAAAAGAACTCAATTTTTGTAATTTCCAAATTGATATTTTATTTTGGATCCCTACTTTTGTTTTACAAAAAGAACTAAATTTTTAGTAATTTGGATATTTATATTTTATTTTCGATCCGTAGTTTTGTTTTTACGTAAAGAATTCAAGTTTTAATAATTTCGAAATTGATATATTATTTTTCATCCGTAGTTTTGTTTTACAAAAAGAAACTCAATTTTTCTTAATTTTGAAATTTATATTTTATTCTCGATACGTACTTTTGTTCTATGCAAAAGAACTCAATTTTTTGTAATTTCGAAATTGATATTTAGTTTTGGATCCCTACTTTTGTTTTACAAAAAGAACTCAATTTTTAGTAATTTGGATTTTTATATTTTATTCTCGATTTGTGCTTTGGTTTTATGCAAAAGAACTCAATTTTTTGTAATTTCGAAATTAATATTTTGTTTTGGATCCCTACTTTTGTTTTACAAAAAGAACTCAATTTTTAGTAATTTGGATATTTATATTTTATTTTCGAACCGTATTTTTGTTTTACAAAAGAATTCAATTTTTAATAGTTTCAAGTTGATATATTATTTTGGATCCCTACTTTTCTTTTACAAAAAGAACTCAATTTTTAGTAATTTGGATATTTATATTTTATTTTCGATCCGTACTTTTGTTTTACCAAAAGATTTCAATTTTTAATAATTTCGAAATTTATATATTATTTTTCATTCGTAGTTTTGTTTTACAAAAAAGAAACTCAATTTTTCATAATTTTGAAATTTATATTTTATTCTCCATACGTACTTTTGTCTTATGCAAAAGAACTCAATTTTTTGTAATTTCCAAATTGATATTTTATTTTGGATCCCTACTTTTGTTTTACAAAAAGAACTAAATTTTTAGTAATTTGGATATTTATATTTTATTTTCGATCCGTGGTTTTGTTTTACAGAAAGAATTCAATTTTTAATAATTTCAAAATTGATATATTATTTTTCATCCGTAGTTTTGTTTTACAAAAAAGAAACTCAATTTTTCTTAATTTTGAAATTTATATTTTATTCTCGATACGTACTTTTGTTCTACGCAAAAGAACTCAATTTTTTGTAATTTCGAAATTAATATTTAGTTTTGGATCCCTACTTTTGTTTTACAAAAAGAACTCAATTTTTAGTAATTTGGATTTTTATATTTTATTCTCGATATGTGCTTTGGTTTTATGCAAAAGAACTCAATTTTTTGTAATTTCGAAATTAATATTTTGTTTTGGATCCCTACTTTTGTTTTACGAAAAGAACTCAATTTTTAGTAATTTGGATATTTATATTTTATTTTCGAACCGTACTTTTGTTTTACAAAAAGAATTCAATTTTTAATAGTTTCGAAGTTGATATATTATTTTGGATCCCTACTTTTCTTTTACAAAAAGAACTCAATTTTTAGTAATTTGGATATTTATATTTTATTTTCGATCCGTACTTTTGTTTTACCAAAAGATTTCAATTTTTAATAATTTCGAAATTTATATATTATTTTTCATTCGTAGTTTTGTTTTACAAAAAGAAACTCAATTTTTCATAATTTTGAAATTTATATTTTATTCTCCATACGTACTTTTGTCTTATGCAAAAGAACTCAATTTTTTGTAATTTCCAAATTGATATTTTATTTTGGATCCCTACTTTTGTTTTACAAAAAGAACTAAATTTTTAGTAATTTGGATATTTATATTTTATTTTCGATCCGTGGTTTTGTTTTACAGAAAGAATTCAATTTTTAATAATTTCGAAATTGATATATTATTTTCCATCCGTAGTTTTGTTTTACAGAAAGAATTCAAGTTTTAATAATTTCGAAATTGATATATTATTTTTCATCCGTAGTTTTGTTTTACAAAAAAGAAACTCAATTTTTCTTAATTTTGAAATTTATATTTTATTCTCGATACGTACTTTTGTTCTATGCAAAAGAACCCAATTTTTTGTAATTTCGAAATTGATATTTAGTTTTCGATCCCTACTTTTGTTTTACAAAAAGAACTCAATTTTTAGTAATTTGGATTTTTATATTTTATTCTCGATATGTGCTTTGGTTTTATGCAAAAGAACTCAATTTTTTGTAATTTCGAAATTAATATTTTCTTTTGGATCCCTACTTTTTTTTTACAAAAAGAACTCAATTTTTAGTAATTTGGATATTTATATTTTATTTTCGAACCGTACTTTTGTTTTACAAAAAGAATTCAATTTTTAATAGTTTCGAAGTTGATATATTATTTTGGATCCCTACTTTTCTTTTACAAAAAGAACTCAATTTTTAGTAATTTGGATATTTATATTTTATTTTCGATCCGTAGTTTTGTTTTACAGAAAGAATTCAAGTTTTAATAATTTCGAAATTTATATATTATTTTTCATCCGTAGTTTCGTTTTACAAAAAAGAAACTCAATTTTTCTTAATTTTGAAATTTATATTTTATTCTCGTACGTACTTTTGTTCTATGCAAAAGAACAAAATTTTTTGTAATTTCGAAATTGATATTTAGTTTTGGATCCCTACTTTTGTTTAACAAAAAGAACTCAATTTTTAGTAATTTGGATTTTTATATTTTATTCTCGATATGTGCTTTGGTTTTATGCAAAAGAACTCAATTTTTTGTAATTTCGAAATTAATATTTTGTTTTGGATCCCTACTTTTGTTTTACAAAAAGAACTCAATTTTTAGTAATTTGGATATTTATATTTTATTTTCGAACCGTACTTTTGTTTTACAAAAAGAATTCAACTTTTAATAGTTTCGAAGTTGATATATTATTTTGGATCCCTACTTTTCTTTAACAAAAAGAACTCAATTTTTAGTAATTTGGATATTTATATTTTATTTTCGATCCGTACTTTTGTTTTACCAAAAGAATTCAATTTTTAATAATTTCGAAATTTATATATTATTTTTCATTCGTAGTTTTGTTTTACAAAAAAGAAACTCAATTTTTCATAATTTTGAAATTTATATTTTATTCTCCATACGTACTTTTGTTTTATGCAAAAGAACTCAATTTTTTGTAATTTCCAAATTGATATTTTATTTTGGATCCCTACTTTTGTTTTACAAAAAGAACTAAATTTTTAGTAATTTGGATATTTATATTTTATTTTCGATCCGTAGTTTTGTTTTACAGAAAGAATTCAAGTTTTAATAATTTCGAAATTGATATATTATTTTTCATCCGTAGTTTTGTTTCACAAAAAAGAAACTCAATTTTTCTTAATTTTGAAATTTATATTTTATTCTCGATACGTACTTTTGTTCTACGCAAAAGAACTCAATTTTTTGTAATTTCGAAATTGATATTTAGTTTTGGATCCCTACTTTTGTTTTACAAAAAGAACTCAATTTTTAGTAATTTGGATTTTTATATTTTATTCTCGATATGTGCTTTGGTTTTATGCAAAAGAACTCAATTTTTTGTAATTTCGAAATTAATATTTTGTTTTGGATCCCTACTTTTGTTTTACAAAAAGAACTCAATTTTTAGTAATTTGATATTTATATTTTATTTTCGAACTGCATACTTTTGTTTTACAAAAGAATTCAATTTTTAATAGTTTCAAGTTGATATATTATTTTGGATCCCTACTTTTCTTTTACAAAAAGAACTCAATTTTTAGTAATTTGGATATTTATATTTTATTTTCGATCCGTACTTTTGTTTTACCAAAAGAATTCAATTTTTAATAATTTCGAAATTGATATATTATTTTTCATTCGTAGTTTTGTTTTACAAAAAAGAAACTCAATTTTTCATAATTTTGAAATTTATATTTTATTCTCCATACGTACTTTTGTTTTATGCAAAAGAACTCAATTTTTGTAATTTCCAAATTGATATTTTATTTTGGATCCCTACTTTTGTTTTACAAAAGAACTAAATTTTTAGTAATTTGGATATTTATATTTTATTTTCGATCCGTAGTTTTGTTTTTACGTAAAGAATTCAAGTTTTAATAACTTCGAAATTGATATATTATTTTTCATCCGTAGTTTTGTTTCACAAAAAGAAACTCAATTTTTCTTAATTTTGAAATTTATATTTTATTCTCGATACGTACTTTTGTTCTACGCAAAAGAACTCAATTTTTGTAATTTCGAAATTGATATTTAGTTTTGGATCCCTACTTTTGTTTTACAAAAAGAACTCAATTTTTAGTAATTTGGATTTTTATATTTTATTCTCGATATGTGCTTTGGTTTTATGCAAAAGAACTCAATTTTTTGTAATTTCGAAATTAATATTTTGTTTTGGATCCCTACTTTTGTTTTACAAAAAGAACTCAATTTTTAGTAATTTGGATATTTATATTTTATTTTCGAACTGTACTTTTGTTTTACAAAAGAATTCAATTTTTAATAGTTTCAAGTTGATATATTATTTTGGATCCCTACTTTTCTTTTACAAAAAGAACTCAATTTTTAGTAATTTGGATATTTATATTTTATTTTCGATCCGTACTTTTGTTTTACCAAAAGAATTCAATTTTTAATAATTTCGAAATTGATATATTCTTTTTCATACGTATTTTTGTTTTACAAAAAAGAAACTCAATTTTTCATAATTTTGAAATTTATATTTTATTCTCCATACGTACTTTTGTTTTATGCAAAAGAACTCAATTTTTTGTAATTTCCAAATTGATATTTTATTTTGGATCCCTACTTTTGTTTTACAAAAAGAACTAAATTTTTAGTAATTTGGATATTTATATTTTATTTTCGATCCGTAGTTTTGTTTTACAGAAAGAATTCAATTTTTAATAATTTCGAAATTGATATATTATTTTTCATCCGTAGTTTTGTTTCACAAAAAAGAAACTCAATTTTTCATAATTTTGAAATTTATATTTTATTCTCGAAACGTACTTTTGTTCTACGCAAAAGAACTCAATTTTTTGTAATTTCGAAATTGATATTTTATTTTGGATCCCTACTTTTGTTTTACAAAAAGAACTCAATTTTTAGTAATTTGGATATTTATATTTTATTTTCGAACTGTACTTTTGTTTTACAAAAGAATTCAATTTTTAATAGTTTCAAGTTGATATATTATTTTGGATCCCTACTTTTCTTTTACAAAAAGAACTCAATTTTTAGTAATTTGGATATTTATATTTTATTTTCGATCCGTACTTTTGTTTTACCAAAAGAATTCAATTTTTAATAATTTCGAAATTTATATATTATTTTTCATTCGTAGTTTTGTTTTACAAAAAGAAACTCAATTTTTCATAATTTTGAAATTTATATTTTATTCTCCATACGCATTTTTGTTTTATGCAAAAGAACTCAATTTTTTGTAATTTCCAAATTGATATTTTATTTTGGATCCCTACTTTTGTTTTACAAAAGAACTAAATTTTTAGTAATTTGGATATTTATATTTTATTTTCGATCCGTAGTTTTGTTTTTACAGAAAGAATTCAAGTTTTAATAACTTCGAAATTGATATATTATTTTTCATCCGTAGTTTTGTTTCACAAAAAAGAAACTCAATTTTTCTTAATTTTGAAATTTATATTTTATTCTCGATACGTACTTTTGTTCTACGCAAAAGAACTCAATTTTTTGTAATTTCGAAATTGATATTTAGTTTTGGATCCCTACTTTTGTTTTACAAAAAGAACTCAATTTTTAGTAATTTGGATTTTTATATTTTATTCTCGATATGTGCTTTGGTTTTATGCAAAAGAACTCAATTTTTGTAATTTCGAAATTAATATTTTGTTTTGGATCCCTACTTTTGTTTTACAAAAAGAACTCAATTTTTAGTAATTTGGATATTTATATTTTATTTTCGAACCGTACTTTTGTTTTACAAAAAGAATTCAATTTTTAATAGTTTCGAAGTTGATATATTATTTTGGATCCCTACTTTTCTTTTACAAAAAGAACTCAATTTTTAGTAATTTGGATATTTATATTTTATTTTCGATCCGTACTTTTGTTTTACCAAAAGAATTCAATTTTTAATAATTTCGAAATTTATATATTATTTTTCATTCAGTAGTTTTGTTTTACAAAAAGAAACTCAATTTTTCATAATTTTGAAATTTATATTTTATTCTCCATACGTACTTTTGTTTTATGCAAAAGAACTCAATTTTTTGTAATTTCCAAATTGATATTTTATTTTGGATCCCTACTTTTGTTTTACAAAAAGAACTAAATTTTTAGTAATTTGGATATTTATATTTTATTTTCGATCCGTAGTTTTGTTTTTACGTAAAGAATTCAAGTTTTAATAATTTCGAAATTGATATATTATTTTTCATCCGTAGTTTTGTTTTACAAAAAGAAACTCAATTTTTCTTAATTTTGAAATTTATATTTTATTCTCGATACGTACTTTTGTTCTATGCAAAAGAACTCAATTTTTTGTAATTTCAAAATTGATATTTAGTTTTGGATCCCTACTTTTGTTTTACAAAAAGAACTCAATTTTTAGTAATTTGGATTTTTATATTTTATTCTCGATATGTGCTTTGGTTTTATGCAAAAGAACTCAATTTTTTGTAATTTCGAAATTAATATTTTGTTTTGGATCCCTACTTTTGTTTTACAAAAAGAACTCAATTTTTAGTAATTTGGATATTTATATTTTATTTTCGAACCGTACTTTTGTTTTACAAAAGAATTCAATTTTTAATAGTTTCGAAGTTGATATATTATTTTGGATCCCTACTTTTCTTTTACAAAAAGAACTCAACTTTTAGTAATTTGGATATTTATATTTTATTTTCGATCCGTACTTTTGTTTTACCAAAAGAATTCAATTTTTAATAATTTCGAAATTTATATATTATTTTTCATTCGTAGTTTTGTTTTACAAAAAAGAAACTCAATTTTTCATAATTTTGAAATTTATATTTTATTCTCCATACGTACTTTTGTTTTATGCAAAAGAACTCAATTTTTTGTAATTTCCAAATTGATATTTTATTTTGGATCCCTACTTTTGTTTTACAAAAAGAACTAAATTTTTAGTAATTTGGATATTTATATTTTATTTTCGATCCGTAGTTTTGTTTTACGTAAAGAATTCAAGTTTTAATAATTTCGAAATTGATATATTATTTTTCATCCGTAGTTTTGTTTCACAAAAAAGAAACTCAATTTTTCTTAATTTTGAAATTTATATTTTATTCTCGATACGTACTTTTGTTCTATGCAAAAGAACAAAATTTTTTGTAATTTCGAAATTGATATTTAGTTTTGGATCCCTACTTTTGTTTTACAAAAAGAACTCAATTTTTAGTAATTTGGATTTTTCTATTTTATTCTCGATATGTGCTTTGGTTTTCTGCAAAAGAACTCAATTTTTTGTAATTTCGAAATTAATATTTTGTTTTGGATCCCTACTTTTGTTTTACAAAAAGAACTCAATTTTTAGTAATTTGGATATTTATATTTTATTTTCGAACCGTACTTTTGTTTTACATTCAATTTTTAATAGTTTCGAAGTTGATATATTATTTTGGATCCCTACTTTTCTTTTACAAAAAGAACTCAATTTTTAGTAATTTGGATATTTATATTTTATTTTCGATCCGTACTTTTGTTTTACCAAAAGAATTCAATTTTTAATAATTTCGAAATTTATATATTATTTTTCATTCGTAGTTTTGTTTTACAAAAAAGAAACTCAATTTTTCATAATTTTGAAATTTATATTTTATTCTCCATACGTACTTTTGTTTTATGCAAAAGAACTCAATTTTTTGTAATTTCCAAATTGATATTTTATTTTGGATCCCTACTTTTGTTTTACAAAAAGAACTAAATTTTTAGTAATTTGGATATTTATATTTTATTTTCGATCCGTAGTTTTGTTTTACGTAAAGAATTCAAGTTTTAATAATTTCGAAATTGATATATTATTTTTCATCCGTAGTTTTGTTTCACAAAAAGAAACTCAATTTTTCTTAATTTTGAAATTTATATTTTATTCTCGATACGTACTTTTGTTCTATGCAAAAGAACTCAATTTTTTGTAATTTCGAAATTGATATTTAGTTTTGGATCCCTACTTTTGTTTTACAAAAAGAACTCAATTTTTAGTAATTTGGATTTTTATATTTTATTCTCGATATGTGCTTTGGTTTTATGCAAAAGAACTCAATTTTTTGTAATTTCGAAATTAATATTTTGTTTTGGATCCCTACTTTTGTTTTACAAAAAGAACTCAATTTTTAGTAATTTGGATATTTATATTTTATTTTCGAACCGTACTTTTGTTTTACAAAAGAATTCAATTTTTAATAGTTTCGAAGTTGATATATTATTTTGGATCCCTACTTTTCTTTTACAAAAGAACTCAACTTTTAGTAATTTGGATATTTATATTTTATTTTCGATCCGTACTTTTGTTTTACCAAAAGAATTCAATTTTTAATAATTTCGAAATTTATATATTATTTTTCATTCGTAGTTTTGTTTTACAAAAAGAAACTCAATTTTTCATAATTTTGAAATTTATATTTTATTCTCCATACGTACTTTTGTTTTATGCAAAAGAACTCAATTTTTGTAATTTCCAAATTGATATTTTATTTTGGATCCCTACTTTTGTTTTACAAAAAGAACTAAATTTTTAGTAATTTGGATATTTATATTTTATTTTCAATCCGTAGTTTTGTTTTACAGAAAGAATTCAAGTTTTAATAATTTCGAAATTGATATATTATTTTTCATCCTTAGTTTTGTTTTACAAAAAAGAAACTCAATTTTTCTTAATTTTGAAATTTATATTTTATTCTCGATACGTACTTTTGTTCTACGCAAAAGAACTCAATTTTTTGTAATTTCGAAATTGATATTTAGTTTTGGATCCCTACTTTTGTTTTACAAAAAGAACTCAATTTTTAGTAATTTGGATTTTTATATTTTATTCTCGATATGTGCTTTGGTTTTATGCAAAAGAACTCAATTTTTTGTAATTTTGAAATTAATATTTTGTTTTGGATCCCTACTTTTGTTTTACAAAAAGAACTCAAATTTTAGTAATTTGGATATTTATATTTTATTTTCGAACCGTACTTTTGTTTTACAAAAAGAATTCAATTTTTAATAGTTTCGAAGTTGATATATTATTTTGGATCCCTACTTTTCTTTTACAAAAAGAACTCAATTTTTAGTAATTTGGATATTTATATTTTATTTTCGATCCGTACTTTTGTTTTACCAAAAGAATTCAATTTTTAATAATTTCGAAATTGATATATTATTTTTCATTCGTAGTTTTGTTTTACAAAAAAGAAACTCAATTTTTCATAATTTTGAAATTTATATTTTATTCTCCATACGTACTTTTGTTTTATGCAAAAGAACTCAATTTTTTGTAATTTCCAAATTGATATTTTATTTTGGATCCCTACTTTTGTTTTACAAAAAGAACTAAATTTTTAGTAATTTGGATATTTATATTTTATTTTCGATCCGTAGTTTTGTTTTACGTAAAGAATTCAAGTTTTAATAATTTCGAAATTGATATATTATTTTTCATCCGTAGTTTTGTTTCACAAAAAGAAACTCAATTTTTCTTAATTTTGAAATTTATATTTTATTCTCGATACGTACTTTTGTTCTATGCAAAAGAACTCAATTTTTTGTAATTTCGAAATTGATATTTAGTTTTGGATCCCTACTTTTGTTTTACAAAAGAACTCAATTTTTAGTAATTTGGATTTTTATATTTTATTCTCGATATGTGCTTTGGTTTTATGCAAAAGAACTCAATTTTTTGTAATTTCGAAATTAATATTTTGTTTTGGATCCCTACTTTTGTTTTACAAAAAGAACTCAATTTTTAGTAATTTGGATATTTATATTTTATTTTCGAACCGTATCTTTTGTTTTACAAAAGAATTCAATTTTTAATAGTTTCAAGTTGATATATTATTTTGGATCCCTACTTTTCTTTTACAAAAAGAACTCAATTTTTAGTAATTTGGATATTTATATTTTATTTTCGATCCGTACTTTTGTTTTACCAAAAGAATTCAATTTTTAATAATTTCGAAATTTATATATTATTTTTCATTCGTAGTTTTGTTTTACAAAAAAGAAACTCAATTTTTCATAATTTTGAAATTTATATTTTATTCTCCATACGTACTTTTGTTTTATGCAAAAGAACTCAATTTTTTGTAATTTCGAAATTGATATTTTATTTTGGATCCCTACTTTTGTTTTACAAAAAGAACTAAATTTTTAGTAATTTGGATATTTATATTTTATTTTCGATCCGTAGTTTTGTTTTTACGTAAAGAATTCAAGTTTTAATAATTTCGAAATTGATATATTATTTTTCATCCGTAGTTTTGTTTCACAAAAAGAAACTCAATTTTTCTTAATTTTGAAATTTATATTTTATTCTCGATACGTACTTTTGTTCTATGCAAAAGAACTCAATTTTTTGTAATTTCAAAATTGATATTTAGTTTTGGATCCCTACTTTTGTTTTACAAAAAGAACTCAATTTTTAGTAATTTGGATTTTTATATTTTATTCTCGATATGTGCTTTGGTTTTATGCAAAAGAACTCAATTTTTTGTAATTTCGAAATTAATATTTTGTTTTGGATCCCTACTTTTGTTTTACAAAAAGAACTCAATTTTTAGTAATTTGGATATTTATATTTTATTTTCGAACCGTACTTTTGTTTTACAAAAGAATTCAATTTTTAATAGTTTCAAGTTGATATATTATTTTGGATCCCTACTTTTCTTTTACAAAAAGAACTCAACTTTTAGTAATTTGGATATTTATATTTTATTTTCGATCCGTACTTTTGTTTTACCAAAAGAATTCAATTTTTAATAATTTCGAAATTTATATATTATTTTTCATTCGTAGTTTTGTTTTACAAAAAGAAACTCAATTTTTCATAATTTTGAAATTTATATTTTATTCTCCATACGTACTTTTGTTTTATGCAAAAGAACTCAATTTTTTGTAATTTCCAAATTGATATTTTATTTTGGATCCCTACTTTTGTTTTACAAAAGAACTAAATTTTTAGTAATTTGGATATTTATATTTTATTTTCGATCCGTAGTTTTGTTTTTACGTAAAGAATTCAAGTTTTAATAATTTCGAAATTGATATATTATTTTTCATCCGTAGTTTTGTTTTACAAAAAGAAACTCAATTTTTCTTAATTTTGAAATTTATATTTTATTCTCGATACGTACTTTTGTTCTACGCAAAAGAACTCAATTTTTGTAATTTCGAAATTGATATTTAGTTTTGGATCCCTACTTTTGTTTTACAAAAAGAACTCAATTTTTAGTAATTTGGATTTTTATATTTTATTCTCGATATGTGCTTTGGTTTTATGCAAAAGAACTCAATTTTTTGTAATTTTGAAATTGATATTTTATTTTGGATCCCTACTTTTGTTTTACAAAAAGAACTCAAATTTTAGTAATTTGGATATTTATATTTTATTTTCGAACCGTACTTTTGTTTTACAAAAAGAATTCAATTTTTAATAGTTTCAAGTTGATATATTATTTTGGATCCCTACTTTTCTTTTACAAAAAGAACTCAACTTTTAGTAATTTGGATATTTATATTTTATTTTCGATCCGTACTTTTGTTTTACCAAAAGAATTCAATTTTTAATAATTTCGAAATTTATATATTATTTTTCATTCGTAGTTTTGTTTTACAAAAAGAAACTCAATTTTTCATAATTTTGAAATTTATATTTTATTCTCCATACGTACTTTTGTTTTATGCAAAAGAACTCAATTTTTGTAATTTCCAAATTGATATTTTATTTTGGATCCCTACTTTTGTTTTACAAAAAGAACTAAATTTTTAGTAATTTGGATATTTATATTTTATTTTCGATCCGTAGTTTTGTTTTTACGTAAAGAATTCAAGTTTTAATAATTTCGAAATTGATATATTATTTTTCATCCGTAGTTTTGTTTCACAAAAAGAAACTCAATTTTTCTTAATTTTGAAATTAATATTTTATTCTCGATACGTACTTTTGTTCTACGCAAAAGAACTCAATTTTTGTAATTTCGAAATTGATATTTAGTTTTGGATCCCTACTTTTGTTTTACAAAAAGAACTCAATTTTTAGTAATTTGGATTTTTATATTTTATTCTCGATATGTGCTTTGGTTTTATGCAAAAGAACTCAATTTTTTGTAATTTTGAAATTAATATTTTGTTTTGGATCCCTACTTTTGTTTTACAAAAAGAACTCAAATTTTAGTAATTTGGATATTTATATTTTATTTTCGAACCGTACTTTTGTTTTACAAAAGAATTCAATTTTTAATAGTTTCAAGTTGATATATTATTTTGGATCCCTACTTTTCTTTTACAAAAAGAACTCAACTTTTAGTAATTTGGATATTTATATTTTATTTTCGATCCGTACTTTTGTTTTACCAAAAGAATTCAATTTTTAATAATTTCGAAATTTATATATTATTTTTCATTCGTAGTTTTGTTTTACAAAAAGAAACTCAATTTTTCATAATTTTGAAATTTATATTTTATTCTCCATACGTACTTTTGTTTTATGCAAAAGAACTCAATTTTTTGTAATTTCCAAATTGATATTTTATTTTGGATCCCTACTTTTGTTTTACAAAAAGAACTAAATTTTTAGTAATTTGGATATTTATATTTTATTTTCGATCCGTAGTTTTGTTTTTACGTAAAGAATTCAAGTTTTAATAATTTCGAAATTGATATATTATTTTTCATCCGTAGTTTTGTTTCACAAAAAGAAACTCAATTTTTCTTAATTTTGAAATTTATATTTTATTCTCGATACGTACTTTTGTTCTACGCAAAAGAACTCAATTTTTTGTAATTTCGAAATTGATATTTAGTTTTGGATCCCTACTTTTGTTTTACAAAAAGAACTCAATTTTTAGTAATTTGGATTTTTATATTTTATTCTCGATATGTGCTTTGGTTTTATGCAAAAGAACTCAATTTTGTGTAATTTCGAAATTAATATTTTGTTTTGGATCCCTACTTTTGTTTTACAAAAAGAACTCAATTTTTAGTAATTTGGATATTTATATTTTATTTTCGAACCGTACTTTTGTTTTACAAAAAGAATTCAATTTTTAATAGTTTCGAAGTTGATATAATATTTTGGATCCCTACTTTTCTTTTACAAAAAGAACTCAATTTTTAGTAATTTGGATATTTATATTTTATTTTCGATCCGTACTTTTGTTTTACCAAAAGAATTCAATTTTTAATAATTTCGAAATTTATATATTATTTTTCATTCGTAGTTTTGTTTTACAAAAAGAAACTCAATTTTTCATAATTTTGAAATTTATATTTTATTCTCCATACGTACTTTTGTTTTATGCAAAAGAACTCAATTTTTGTAATTTCCAAATTGATATTTTATTTTGGATCCCTACTTTTGTTTTACAAAAAGAACTAAATTTTTAGTAATTTGGATATTTATATTTTATTTTCGATCCGTAGTTTTGTTTTACAGAAAGAATTCAAGTTTTAATAATTTCGAAATTGATATATTATTTTTCATCCGTAGTTTTGTTTCACAAAAAAGAAACTCAATTTTTCTTAATTTTGAAATTTATATTTTATTCTCGATACGTACTTTTGTTCTACGCAAAAGAACTCAATTTTTTGTAATTTCGAAATTGATATTTAGTTTTGGATCCCTACTTTTGTTTTACAAAAAGAACTCAATTTTTAGTAATTTGGATTTTTATATTTTATTCTCGATATGTGCTTTGGTTTTATGGAAAAGAACTCAATTTTTTGTAATTTCGAAATTAATATTTTGTTTTGGATCCCTACTTTTGTTTTACAAAAGGAACTCAATTTTTAGTAATTTGGATATTTATATTTTATTTTCGAACCGTACTTTTGTTTTACAAAAAGAATTCAATTTTTAATAATTTCGAAGTTGATATATTGTTTTGGATCCCTACTTTTCTTTTACAAAAAGAACTCAATTTTTAGTAATTTGGATATTTATATTTTATTTTCGATCCGTACTTTTGTTTTACCAAAAGAATTCAATTTTTAATAATTTTGAAATTTGTATATTATTTTTCATTCGTAGTTTTGTTTTACAAAAAAGAAACTCAATTTTTCATAATTTTGAAATTTATATTTTATTCTCCATACGTGCTTTTGTTTTATGCAAAAGAACTCAATTTTTTGTAATTTCCAAATTGATATTTTATTTTGGATCCCTACTTTTGTTTTACGAAAAGAACTAAATTTTTAGTAATTTGGATATTTATATTTTATTTTCGATCCCTGGTTTTCTTTTACAGAAAGAATTCAATTTTTAATAATTTCGAAATTGATATATTATTTTTCATCCGTAGTTTTGTTTTACAAAAAAGAAACTCAATTTTTCTTAATTTTGAAATTTATATTTTATTCTCGATACGTACTTTTGTTCTATGCAAAAGAACTCAATTTTTTGTAATTTCAAAATTGATATTTAGTTTTGGATCCCTACTTTTGTTTTACAAAAAGAACTCAATTTTTAGTAATTTGGATTTTTATATTTTATTCTCGATATGTGCTTTGGTTTTATGCAAAAGAACTCAAATTTTTTGTAATTTCGAAATTAATATTTTGTTTTGGATCCCTACTTTTGTTTTACAAAAAGAACTCAATTTTTAGTAATTTGGATATTTATATTTTATTTTCGAACCGTACTTTTGTTTTATAAAAAGAATTCAATTTTTAATAATTTCGAAGTTGATATATTATTTTGGATCCCTACTTTTCTTTTACAAAAAGAACTCAATTTTTAGTAATTTGGATATTTATATTTTATTTTCGATCCGTACTTTTGTTTTACCAAAAGAATTCAATTTTTAATAATTTCGAAATTTATATATTATTTTTCATTCGTAGTTTTGTTTTACAAAAAGAAACTCAATTTTTCATAATTTTGAAATTTATATTTTATTCTCCATACGTACTTTTGTTTTATGCAAAAGAACTCAATTTTTGTAATTTCCAAATTGATATTTTATTTTGGATCCCTACTTTTGTTTTACGAAAAGAACTAAATTTTTAGTAATTTGGATATTTATATTTTATTTTCGATCCATGGTTTTGTTTTACAGAAAGAATTCAATTTTTAATAATTTCGAAATTGATATATTATTTTTCATCCGTAGTTTTGTTTTACAAAAAAGAAACTCAATTTTTCTTAATTTTGAAATTTATATTTTATTCTCGATACGTACTTTTGTTCTATGCAAAAGAACTCAATTTTTTGTAATTTCGAAATTGATATTTAGTTTTGGATCCCTACTTTTGTTTTACAAAAAGAACTCAATTTTTAGTAATTTGGATTTTTATATTTTATTCTCGATATGTGCTTTGGTTTTATGCAAAAGAACTCAATTTTTTGTAATTTCGAAATTAATATTTTGTTTTGGATCCCTACTTTTGTTTTACAAAAAGAACTCAATTTTTAGTAATTTGGATATTTATATTTTATTTTCAAACCGTACTTTTGTTTTACAAAAAGAATTCAATTTTTAATAATTTCGAAGTTGATATATTATTTTGGATCCCTACTTTTCTTTTACAAAAAGAACTCAATTTTTAGTAATTTGGATATTTATATTTTATTTTCGTTTCGTACTTTTGTTTTACCAAAAGAATTCAATTTTTAATAATTTCGAAATTTATATATTATTTTTCATTCGTAGTTTTGTTTTACAAAAAGAAACTCAATTTTTCATAATTTTGAAATTTATATTTTATTCTCCATACGTACTTTTGTTTTATGCAAAAGAACTCAATTTTTTGTAATTTCCAAATTGATATTTTATTTTGGATCCCTACTTTTGTTTTACAAAAAGAACTAAATTTTTAGTAATTTGGATATTTATATTTTATTTTCGATCCGTGGTTTTGTTTTACAGAAAGAATTCAATTTTTAATAATTTCGAAATTGATATATTATTTTTCATCCGTAGTTTTGTTTTACAAAAAAGAAACTCAATTTTTCTTAATTTTGAAATTTATATTTTATTCTCGATACGTACTTTTGTTCTATGCAAAAGAACTCAATTTTTTGTAATTTCGAAATTGATATTTAGTTTTGGATCCCTACTTTTGTTTTACAAAAAGAACTCAATTTTTAGTAATTTGGATCTTTATATTTTATTCTCGATATGTGCTTTGGTTTTATGCAAAATGTAACGACCCAAGAAATCGCTACTTTTATCATAGTTAGTATGCAAATGTAACTTGTATTAACTGATAATAAAACGCATTATATTTAAAATTTGTATTTGTATTCAATACAAAGGGAATCTCTACTAGTACAAAATTCTATTATAAGAAATAAAAACATATATAAATATATGTGTATAACTACTACTTCATCTTTCACTATAATCCTGGGACTCTGAAGCATCTCGCTCACCTATTAAGATATCTGCTCCCGTGTAGCAAAACACGATCATCGCAGGCCAAACAATCGGCAATTGTAGGGTAAGCTAATCGTTCAAAAATATAATAACACAGAATAATAACATCATGTAGTATTCATCACCATATCATTCTCATGCACATTCATCATAGAACATACTTAAATGCTTTAAAATTTAATGCATCTTTAATAATTGAAAAGTAACAACACAAATCCTATTATCATGTAATACACATACTCACAACATTCTCATTAACACACATAAGTAGATTATGGGCACCAACCCCAGGCTCTACTCGGCCCCACACAAACATATCGGTAGATTATGGGCACCAACCCCAGGTCTACTCGGCCCCACACACAAACATATCGGTAGATTATGGGCACCAACCCCAGGCTCTACTCGGCCCCACACACAAACATATCGGTAGATTATGGGCACCAACCCCAGGCTTTACTCGACCCCACACACAAACATATCGGTAGATTATGGGCACCAACCCCAGGCTCTACTCGCCTAACACACAAACATATCGGTAGATTATGGGCACCAACCCCAGGCTCTACTCTGCCAACACACAAACATATCGGTAGATTATGGGCACCAACCCCGGGCTCTACTCGGCCCAACACAAACATATCGGTAGATTATGGGCACCAACCCCAGGCTCTACTCGGCCCCACACACAAACATATCGGTAGATTATGGGCACCAACCCCAGGCTCTACTCGGCCCAACACACAAACATATCGGTAGATTATGGGCACCAACCCCAGGCTCTACTCGCCCCAACACACAAACATATCGGTAGATTATGGGCACCAACCCCAGGCTCTACTCGACCCAACACAAACATATCGGTAGATTATGGGCACCAACCCCAGGCTCTACTCTGCCCAACACAAACATATCGGTAGATTATGGGCACCAACCCCAGGCTCTACTCGGCCCCACACACAAACATATCGGTAGATTATGGGCACCAACCCCAGGCTCTACTCGGCCCCACACACAAACATATCGGTAGATTATGGGCACCAACCCCAGGCTCTACTCGGCCCCACACACAAACATATCGGTAGATTATGGGCACCAACCCCAGGCTCTACTCGGCCCAACACAACAACATCATAGGTCATACATAACCAATCAATTTTTCTAAATTTTATTTAGAGATAATAATCTAAATTTATAAACAAGAATAGGATCGAGACCAAAACCCTCCATGGAAAGAAACTTTCGTTTTCTACCCCTCAAACAAATTTTTCATTTTATCGATTGTCAACAAACATCCAAATATCAACTTAAATATCATAAACAATACAAAAACAAGGTTTTTCACACATTACACTCAATACAACAATAATATACAAAACATACTAATTATATATATATATATATATATATAACATTAATTTTCTTAATATCAATTTATATATTTTTGAAAATTAACTTCCTAACCTGGATTTTCTTTGTTCCTCGATCGGATGAAAACAAACTGCAAATCCCAAACCTTAGCTTCTCTTTTATCTCAAAATTCTGGACAGCATCTCCCCACAAAGAGAATTTATTGAGAAAAATCTTCAAAGACCATAAACTTTCCAAAAGAAAATTCTTAAGAATAAACGGACCTAGACTTACCCATTCTCAAAACTGATCGGGTAGAACTCCTCCTTATATTGTTAGCCTTCTATTGCTTATTGTGGATCTAGAAACCGTTAGGGTTTTCAGTATTTAAACCTTAGAGAAAATGTAGAGAGAATGGAGAGAAAATAGAGAGAATGGAGGTATGTGAAAACAAACTACCCAACCAGTCTTTTGTTTTTATATATTGTATTATCTTTATAATCTAATATTTTTATAATCTGTACATCTTTATAATATAATATTTTTATAATATAATATTTTTATAACTGAATATTTTTATCAATCTAATATCCTTATAACAAAATATCTTTATAATATAATATTTTTATAACTCGAATATCTTTATAACTCGAATATTTTTATCAATCTAATATCCTTATAACAAAATATCTTTATAATATAATATGTTTATATTCTGATATCTTTATAATTTAAAATATTGGGGTGTTACACAAAAGAACTCAATTTTTTGTAATTTCGAAATTAATATTTTGTTTTGGATCCCTACTTTTGTTTTACAAAAAGAACTCAATTTTTAGTAATTTGGATATTTATATTTTATTTTCGAACCGTACTTTTGTTTTACAAAAAGAATTCAATTTTTAATAGTTTCGAAGTTGATATATTATTTTGGATCCCTACTTTTCTTTTACAAAAAGAACTCAATTTTTAGTAATTTGGATATTTATATTTTATTTTCGAACCGTACTTTTGAAATTTATATTTTATTCTCCACACGTACTTTTGTTTTATGCAAAAGAACTCAATTTTTTGTAATTTCCAAATTGATATTTTATTTTGGATCCCTACTTTTGTTTTACAAAAAGAACTAAATTTTTAGTAATTTGGATATTTATATTTTATTTTCGATCCAGTAGTTTTGTTTCTACGAAAGAATTCAAGTTTTAATAATTTCGAAATTGATATATTATTTTTCATCCGTAGTTTTGTTTTACAAAAAGAAACTCAATTTTTCTTAATTTTGAAATTTATATTTTATTCTCGATCACGTACTTTTGTTCTACGCAAAAGAACTCAATTTTTAGTAATTTCCAAATTGATATTTTATTTTGGATCCCTACTTTTGTTTTACAAAAAGAACTCAATTTTTAGTAATTTGGATTTTTATATTTTATTCTCGATATGTGCTTTGGTTTTATGCAAAGAACTCAATTTTTGTAATTTCGAAATTAATATTTTGTTTTGGATCCCTACTTTTGTTTTACAAAAAGAACTCAATTTTTAGTAATTTGGATATTTATATTTTATTTTCGAACCGTACTTTTGTTTTACAAAAGAATTCAATTTTTAATAGTTTCGAAGTTGATATATTATTTTGGATCCCTACTTTTCTTTTACAAAAAGAACTCAATTTTTAGTAATTTGGATATTTATATTTTATTTTCGATCCGTACTTTTGTTTTACCAAAAGAATTCAATTTTTAATAATTTCGAAATTTATATATTATTTTTCATTCGTAGTTTTGTTTTACAAAAAGAAACTCAATTTTTCATAATTTTGAAATTTATATTTTATTCTCCATACGTACTTTTGTTTTATGCAAAAGAACTCAATTTTTGTAATTTCCAAATTGATATTTTATTTTGGATCCCTACTTTTGTTTTACAAAAAGAACTAAATTTTTAGTAATTTGGATATTTATATTTTATTTTCGATCCGTGGTTTTGTTTCTACGAAAGAATTCAATTTTTAATAATTTCGAAATTGATATATTATTTTTCATCCGTAGTTTTGTTTTACAAAAAGAAACTCAATTTTTCTTAATTTTGAAATTTATATTTTATTCTCGATACGTACTTTTGTTCTATGCAAAAGAACTCAATTTTTGTAATTTCGAAATTGATATTTAGTTTTGGATCCCTACTTTTGTTTTACAAAAAGAACTCAATTTTTAGTAATTTGGATTTTTATATTTTATTCTCGATATGTGCTTTGGTTTTATGCAAAAGAACTCAATGTTTTGTAATTTCGAAATTAATATTTTGTTTTGGATCCCTACTTTTGTTTTACAAAAAGAACTCAATTTTTAGTAATTTGGATATTTATATTTTATTTTCGAACCGTACTTTTGTTTTACAAAAAGAATTCAATTTTTAATAGTTTCGAAGTTGATATATTATTTTGGATCCCTACTTTTCTTTTACAAAAAGAACTCAATTTTTAGTAATTTGGATATTTATATTTTATTTTCGATCCGTACTTTTGTTTTACCAAAAGAATTCAATTTTAATAATTTCAAAATTTATATATTATTTTTCATTCGTAGTTTTGTTTTACAAAAAAGAAACTCAATTTTTCATAATTTTGTAATTTATATTTTATTCTCCATACGTACTTTTGTTTTATGCAAAAGAACTCAATTTTTTGTAATTTCCAAATTGATATTTTATTTTGGATCCCTACTTTTGTTTTACAAAAGAACTAAATTTTTAGTAATTTGGATATTTATATTTTATTTTCGATCCAGTGGTTTTGTTTCTACAGAAAGAATTCAATTTTTAATAATTTCGAAATTGATATATTATTTTTCATCCGTAGTTTTGTTTTACAAAAAGAAACTCAATTTTTCTTAATTTTGAAATTTATATTTTATTCTCGATCACGTACTTTTGTTCTATGCAAAAGAACTCAATTTTTGTAATTTCGAAATTGATATTTAGTTTTGGATCCCTACTTTTGTTTTACAAAAAGAACTCAATTTTTAGTAATTTGGATTTTTATATTTTATTCTCGATATGTGCTTTGGTTTTATGCAAAAGAACTCAATGTTTTGTAATTTCGAAATTAATATTTTGTTTTGGATCCCTACTTTTGTTTTACAAAAAGAACTCAATTTTTAGTAATTTGGATATTTATATTTTATTTTCGAACCGTACTTTTGTTTTACAAAAAGAATTCAATTTTTAATAGTTTCGAAGTTGATATATTATTTTGGATCCCTACTTTTCTTTTACAAAAAGAACTCAATATTTAGTAATTTGGATATTTATATTTTATTTTCGATCCGTACTTTTGTTTTACCAAAAGAATTCAATTTTTAATAATTTCAAAATTTATATATTATTTTTCATTCGTAGTTTTGTTTTACAAAAAAGAAACTCAATTTTTCATAATTTTGTAATTTATATTTTATTCTCCATACGTACTTTTGTTTTATGCAAAAAAACTCAATTTTTTGTAATTTCCAAATTTATATTTTATTTTGGATCCCTACTTTTGTGTTAAATAAAGACGGCAGTATAAAAACCAAGAGGGGGGGGGGGGTGAATTGGGTTTTTAAAGAAATTTTCTCTTTTAAATAAATTTTCAGGTTTTGAAAAACTTTCAAAAACTTGGATGTGAATTTTTCCAATCCTTTGATTAACGCTGTTGGGATTAGCAATTGTAATAATGATCCACAATTAAGAGATAAAGAGAAAGAGAAAGAACACAGAGATTTATCATCGGTTCGGATTAAGCCAATCCTACATCCAGGTTCCCAACCACCACAAATCAGTGATGATTTTCCCCACTATCTTTAAATGAAATTACAAACACCAATTCATGCAATAACAAATAAAGATAAACGGAAACACCTCCTCGGACACACTAAGGATGAAACACCTCCTCGGACACATCGAGGATGAAACACCTCCTCGGACACTCGAGGATGAAACCCACCTCTCTTGACACACAAGAGATAAAACACCTCCCTTAGAACGGATCCAAGGGATGAATTTTCCCTTTACGTAAAACAAGAAAAGAATACACCGAAATGTGCTTTGGATAGAAAGCTTAAGCACAATGATCACCACTTCCAAAGACTTGATCAAACCGAAGAGAAGCGGGAAAGCGGCTTTGAAAAAGCTAAGGCGCAGAAACACTTTGAATATTTTGTGTTTGTTCGGATGTGTTAAACCTAAGACATTCTCTTTCATTTTATAATTCGAAAATGCTCCAAAGTTTCCATTCTTAGGTTGATTTAGAATTAATTTCGCAAAAGCGACTCATTTAATCGATTATATTAAAAGCTTAATCGATTATATCATGTTTAAAAACTGGAAAACAAATACGTCTGATTTAATCGATTAGATTAAGGCCATAATCGATTATATTAACTCAGAATCAATATAATCGATTATCAAAGACACTTAATCGATTATTTTGCTCGTTAAACATTTTTTATTCAAATTTTAAGTTAAATAATCGATTATCTACGTATGGTAATCGATTAAAAGCGTAGAAAAACGTTTTTGCGAGAAAACACCTTGCTCTCTTGTTTGGGAAGGTCTTGAATGGGATTTATGACTTACTCTTTTTATCCAACACCCAAAACAGAACCTTCTACCTTTGATCCTTCGACTCTTGAGAAAATCTTCATCAATCTTCTCTCTTGAAAGCTTTGAAAGCTCTTTATGCCTTTCCTTTCTTATCAAGCAACCTTCCTTTGTGAGATGGCACAAGTCTTTAAAGTTGATTGAAACTTCCTAAAAACTTCATCATCAAAACTTTAGGTGTCCATAAAACTCGGACTTGAAATATGCCAACAATCTCCCCGCTTTTGATGATGATAAAAAGAAACCTAGAGACTTGTGATAATATCCCGAAAATCTTGAAAATAATGTATGGATATCTCCATCATAAATATTAGTCCACAAAGGAAATAAAATAGGCGAGTCATATAGCATTTAAGTTTTAATTTGAATTTTGAAAAGGAGATTTCAAGGAATTAATGAGTGGAAATAATTTCTAAAAGCTCCCCCTTAAACTATGCTCTTAATTGTTTAAGCTATATAAGGCACTTATTTGAATTATTTCCTAAAGTTCCCTTGAAATTAATTTTCTTAAAAGCTATATTAACTAGACAGATTTTCAATCAAGACAAATATTTTCTCCCCCTTTATTTTTATCATTTTCAAAAGATTACATTTTCGAGAGATAATTACAGCAGAAGCAAATTAATACACGATGAAAATAATAGAGAGAAAAAAAGCATTTGGAAAATAATGAAGAACAAGCTAAGGAAAAGTGAACTTGTAGCCTATTCGGTTTCTTCACTATCTTCTTCATCTTCCTCAACATTTGTCTGGTTGTTTGCCTCTTGAGGATGTTGTATTATCTTCTTCAGAGATAATTCTTCAATTTCCATCTTTCTTTCAACTCTATACATCCTTCTATTAAGCCTTGAGAGTTGATGAGAAAGGCCTTGAAATTCCTTGGAGTGAAGATTCATCATAGAATCCATTCTTGATATGAGAAGCTCCTCCACCGATCCTGGTTGAGGTTGAAATTGAGGTGGAGGTTGAGGTTGGTCTTCATCATCTTCTTCCATGGCAGCAGCTCCTTCTTCTCTTTGGGTAAACCTGTTGCCTTGTTCTA
The DNA here is from genome assembly GCA_030347555.1 of Lablab purpureus. Taxonomy (NCBI): domain Eukaryota; kingdom Viridiplantae; phylum Streptophyta; class Magnoliopsida; order Fabales; family Fabaceae; genus Lablab; species Lablab purpureus. The sequence continues at coordinate 15,644,267 of CM059255.1, forward strand.
TGAGGCCCATATGCCTTAGAACATTTTTACCAATCTTGCTATTGCTTAGCAAAATCAGTTTATTCTCCCTTCAAGATCAACACCTTTGTATTCTAGAATCTTAGAAACAAACACAACGATAGGGTAATGCAAAAGAGGAAAGCCTAATGGCTTTAAACATATTATCAAGGATAATTGAGGGCCAATCTATGCTCACATTATTAAGGAATCCATACATTAGAAGAATGTCTTCCTTAGTAAGTTGGGCATGATTAGTGCCTCTTGCAACTAAAATCCAAACAATAACATAATGCAACATTCTTTCATTTAACTTTACATTACCAACTTTATACAAGTTCTCAACTTGTAGGTTAGGATCCTTGCAGAATTTTCTCGAATTCTACCAACTTGTTGAAGTCCTCAAAGCCATATGTGATGTTTATGCCTTGAGTTGAGAGACCAGCTACATTGTTCCACAAATCTTCATCAAGGAAGATCCTTACACCTTTCACTTTGGTGCTTGGACTTGCAGTTCTTGATGTCAAGTTCATGTAGAACACTCTAACCAAATCGGGTAGAATGCCCTTCCATCTCTACAAATTTTTGTAGTCCACTTCCCGCTAAAAATTCCCGAAATTGAAAACCATGAGATCTAAAAATTCACAAGACAAGAATTTAGGGGAAAGAATTTTTCTATCCTTCCACTTGTTAACAAAGGCAATTTGCAAATCTTCATCTGAAATCCAACCAGCTAGAGTTGGAGGTCTCCTTTCTTGAGAAGTCATTGGCTCCTTGCCCTTTCTCCTTGATGGCATCTTCCTTCTTCTTTGATCAGCCATTTCGGTGATATAAAAGACAAGAGAAATTGCACAACAAGATAATGGAATAACAGAGACAGCACAGAGAATTAAAAAACGCACAAGACAAAGAATAACGAGCAGTAAACAGCAGAAGAGTGAGAGAGAGAGTGAGTGAGTCACTTTGATTCTCAAACCAACTATTTATAGAATGAAATCCGGGTCATAAAACGTTGATTTAATGAAAATATATCCGTTGGGAACGAATATAGCCGTTTAGAAAAGACAAAACACGTGAAAACATGGCCAACGTTCGAAAATCAGATTTGCGTAAAAACACAGAGCGGTGCATTTAATCGATTATATTCTCATTTAATCGATTATTTTCCTTCAAAATTTTTCGTAAAACGAAAACCCAGAAATTTAATCGATTATGTGCATTCCTTAATCGATTAAATTGCTCCTCAGCGATTTGATCGATTATGTCATAAACGTAATCGATTATATTGTAAAACATTTTCATAAACACCGCGTTTAATCGATTAACACACGAAACTTAATCGATTAAATACGTAAATTTTCGTAAAACGCTGAAATAACATCAAAATCAACAACAATACTTACCTGGATCCTTTCTAAGCTCATAAAATCTTACTTGAGATAAAAGATTGGTAAATATGCCAACTTGTTGATGTTTTTGTGCCTTCCTTCAAAATCTTGATCACTTGCTAACTTATCACCAAAGAGGCCTTTTGGATATGGAACCAGACCTGCAATATAAACAAGAAAAATTCTGGTTCCCTAAAATCACTTATCGTGGTCCTCATGGGTTAGAAACAATTTTTCCTTTGGGAACCCATTTGTATTTCCCATTAGGAACACTAAAACGTTTAATATTGCATCTGTTAACCGAATGACCTTTATGCATGCAATAAAAACATGTAGGAACATTTGTTTTTCTTGGTATGTACGCATTTTTATAAAACTTCTTTGTAGGCACATTTTGTTTAAAGGAATTAGATTTTTCAAAAACCTTATTTGAATTAGACGATTCTCCTTTCACAAAAACAGTTTTAGTAGGTTTATGATTATACCCGAAATTATAACCAAGTCCCGCTTTTCATATAAACCTTTTGCACTTTCAAAACATTATTTAAATTTTTATTACCCGTTGTAATGTTTGAAAGAGACGTTTCAAGATAAGAAACCTTGTTTGCAAGAACATTACAATTTTCACAAATAGGAATTTTCGTTTTGCATTTGCAAGGAATTTTCATTGTTTCCAAATCATCTTTCAAAACGATTTTCTCTTGTTCCAAATCTGAAATTTTCTTTTCAAGACTCTTGTAGTCATTTTTTAATTTATTATAAACCGAAGAAAGCTTTTCAGATTTTTTACAAAGATTTAGAAATTCTTCAAGCAATTCATCATAATCATTTGGAAGATCGAGATCGCTTACCTCACCGCACGTGGATTCCACATCATCATCCGCCATGAGACAAATGTTTGCTTCTTCTTCTCGATTCACTTGATCCTTCGGAAGAACTCACTTCATTGTCGTCCCAAGCAATATATGCTCTCTTCTTCTTTTTCAAGAACTTCTTACTTTTCTTTTCCCTTTCTTCGTGTTTCTTGGAATTCGGACAATCTGCTTCTCATGTGCCCCTTTTGCCACAACCATAACATTTATAATTATCGTTAGAATTTGAATTTTCAAATTTCTTACCTTTCTTATGGTTGCCTTTCTTCTTGATGAACTTTTTGTATTTCTTTACAAATTTATCAAGATCATCGTCTTCCGAATCATTAGTATCACTACTCTCCTCTTTGTCGGATTCCGCTTTAAGAGCAATGCCTTTTCTCTTGACGTCTTCTTCTTCTCCTTTAAAACGTCCAAGCTCCATTTCATGTTCTCTGAGTTTCCCGAAAAGAGTTGTCATGTTTATGTTTGACAAATTCTTTGATTCCGTGATGGCCAGTCACTTTAGGTTGCCAAGTCCTGTCCAAAGATTTCAAAATTTTGACATTTAATTCTTCAGTATCGAATTTCTTACCTAATGCCTTGAGATGATTTACAATGTGAGTAAATCTCTTTTGTACGTCGCATATGGTTTCTCCTTTGCTCATACTGAACATTTCATATTCCTCGAATCAAGGTGTTCTTCCTTGATCGTTTCACTTCTTCAGTTCCTTCATGTGTGACTTCTAGAGTGTCCCACATCTCCTTTGCGACTAGTGCAATCCGATAACCTCGTAAAACTCATCAATGGTTAAGGCGGATGCTATCATGTTACATGCTCTTATGTCGCATTGATTTTGGTTGTATTCATCCTTGCTCCAATTTGCTTTCTTCTTAGGTACCTGCGCTTCTTCAACAACAACCATAGGAATAAATGGACCATTTACAACAACATCCCAAATGCCTTGATCATTAGACCTTAGAAAAATTTCCATCCTCTTTTTCCAAAAAGGATAGTTTTCACCTGTAAAAAGTGGTGGTCTATGAATAGATGCACCTTCAAGAAAAGTTTGATTTTTGTTCGCCATAAGGATCTTGTTTTTGAATAACTTTCAAAAACCAGCTCGATACCAATTGTTAAATAAAGACGGCGAGTATAAAAACCAAGAGGGGGGGTGAATTGGGTTTTTAAAGAAATTTTCTCTTTTAAATAAATTTTCAGGTTTTGAAAAACTTTCAAAAACTTGGATGTGAATTTTTCCAATCCTTTGATTAACGCTGTTGGGATTAGCAATTGTAATAATGATCCACAATTAAGAGATAAAGAGAAAGAGAAAGAACACAGAGATTTATACTGGTTCGGATTAAGCCAATCCTACATCCAGTTCCCAACCACCACAAATCCGTGATGATTTTCCCCACTATCTTTAAATGAAATTACAAACACCAATTCATGCAATAACAAATAAAGATAAACGGAAACACCTCCTCAGACACACTAAGGATGAAACACCTCCTCAGACACACTGAGGATGAAACACCTCCTCAGACACACCGAGGATGAAACCCACCTCTCTTGACACACAAGAGATAAAACACCTCCCTAGAACGGATCCAAGGGATGAATTTTCCCTTACGTGAAAACAAGAAAAGAATACACCGAAATGTGCTTGGATAGAAAGCTTAAGCACAATGATCACCACTTCCAAAGACTTGATCAAACGAAGAGAAGCAGAAAGCGGCTTTGAAAAAGCTAAGGCGCAGAAACACTTTGAATATTTTGTGTTTGTTCGGATGTGTTAAACCTAAGACATTCTCTTTCATTTTATAATTCGAAAATGCTCCAAAGTTTCCATTCTTAGGTTGATTTAGAATTAATTTCGCAAAAACGACTCATTTAATCGATTATATTAAAAGCTTAATCGATTATATCATGTTTAAAAAACTGGAAAACAAATACGTCTGATTTAATCGATTAGATTAAGGCCATAATCGATTATATTAACCCAGAATCAATATAATCGATTATCAAAGACACTTAATCGATTATTTTGCTCGTTAAACATTTTTTATTCAAATTTTAAGTTAAATAATCGATTATCTACGTATGGTAATCGATTAAAAGCGTAGAAAAACGTTTTTGCGAGAAAACACCTTGCTCTCTTGTTTGGGAAGGTCTTGAATGGGATTTATGACTTACTCTTTTTATCCAACACCCAAAACAGAACCTTCTACCTTTGATCCTTCAGCTCTTGAGAAAATCTTCATCAATCTTCTCTCTTGAAAGCTTTGAAAGCTCTTTATGCCTTTCCTTTCTTATCAAGCAACCTTCCTTTGTGAGATGGCACAAGTCTTTAAAGTTGATTGAAACTTCCTAAAAACTTCATCATCAAAACTTTAGGTGTCCATAAAACTCTGGACTTGAAATATGCCAACATTTTGTTTTACACAAAGAACTAAATTTTTAGTAATTTGGATATTTATATTTTATTTTCGATCCGTAGTTTGTTTCACAGAAAGAATTCAATTTTTAATAATTTCGAAATTGATATATTATTTTTCATCCGTAGTTTTGTTTTACAAAAAAGAAACTCAATTTTTCTTAATTTTGAAATTTATATTTTATTCTCGATACGTACTTTTGTTCTATGCAAAAGAACTCAATTTTTTGTAATTTCAAAATTGATATTTAGTTTTGGATCCCTACTATTGTTTTACAAAAAGAACTCAATATTTAGTAATTTGGATTTTTATATTTTATTTTCGATCCGTACTTTTGTTTTACCAAAAGAATTCAATTTTAAATAATTTCGAAATTGATATATTATTTTTCATTCGTAGTTTTGTTTTACAAAAAAGAAACTCAATTTTTCATAATTTTGAAATTTATATTTTATTCTCGATACGTACTTTTGTTCTATGCAAAAGAACTCAATTTTTTGTAATTTCGAAATTGATATTTAGTTTTGGATCCCTACTTTTGTTTTACAAAAAGAACTAAATTTTTAGTAATTTGGATATTTATATTTTATTTTCGATCCGTACTTTTGTTTTACCAAAAGAATTTAATTTTTAATAATTTCGAAATTTATATATTATTTTTCATTCGTAGTTTTGTTTTACAAAAAAGAAACTCAATTTTTCATAATTTTGAAATTTATATTTTATTCTCCATACGTACTTTTGTTTTATGCAAAAGAACTCAATTTTTGTAATTTCCAAATTGATATTTTATTTTGGATCCCTACTTTTGTTTTACAAAAGAACTCAATTTTTAGTAATTTGGATTTTTATATTTTATTCTCGATATGTGCTTTGGTTTTATGCAAAAGAACTCAATTTTTTGTAATTTCGAAATTAATATTTTGTTTTGGATCCCTACTTTTGTTTTACAAAAAGAACTCAATTTTTAGTAATTTGGATATTTATATTTTATTTTCGAACCGTACTTTTGTTTTACAAAAAGAATTCAATTTTTAATAGTTTCGAAGTTGATATATTATTTTGGATCCCTACTTTTCTTTTACAAAAAGAACTCAATTTTTAGTAATTTGGATATTTATATTTTATTTTCGATCCGTACTTTTGTTTTACCAAAAGAATTCAATTTTTAATAATTTCGAAATTGATATATTATTTTTCATTCGTAGTTTTGTTTTACAAAAAAGAAACTCAATTTTTCATAATTTTGAAATTTATATTTTATTCTCCATACGTACTTTTGTTTTATGCAAAAGAACTCAATTTTTTGTAATTTCCAAATTGATATTTTATTTTGGATCCCTACTTTTGTTTTACAAAAAGAACTAAATTTTTAGTAATTTGGATATTTATATTTTATTTTCGATCCGTACTTTTGTTTTACAAAAAGAATTCAATTTTTAATAATTTCGAAATTGATCTATTATTTTTCATCCGTAGTTTTGTTTTACAAAAAAGAAACTCAATTTTTCTTAATTTTGAAATTTATATTTTATTCTCGATACGTACTTTTGTTCTACGCAAAAGAACTCAATTTTTTGTAATTTCAAAATTGATATTTAGTTTTGGATCCCTACTTTTGTTTTACAAAAAGAACTCAATTTTTAGTAATTTGGATTTTTATATTTTATTCTCGATATGTGCTTTGGTTTTATGCAAAAGAACTCAATTTTTTGTAATTTCGAAATTAATATTTTGTTTTGGATCCCTACTTTTGTTTTACAAAAGAACTCAATTTTTAGTAATTTGGATATTTATATTTTATTTTCGATCCGTAGTTTTGTCTTACAGAAAGAATTCAATTTTTAATAATTTCGAAATTGATATATTATTTTTCATCCGTAGTTTTGTTTTACAAAAAAGAAACTCAATTTTTCATAATTTTGAAATTTATATTTTATTCTCGATACGTACTTTTGTTCTATGCAAAAGAACTCAATTTTTTGTAATTTCGAAATTGATATTTAGTTTTGGATCCCTACTTTTGTTTTACAAAAAGAACTCAATTTTTAGTAATTTGGATTTTTATATTTTATTCTCGATATGTGCTTTGGTTTTATGCAAAAGAACTCAATTTTTTGTAATTTCGAAATTAATATTTTGTTTTGGATCCCTACTTTTGTTTTACAAAAAGAACTCAATTTTTAGTAATTTGGATATTTATATTTTATTTTCGAACCGTACTTTTGTTTTACAAAAAGAATTCAATTTTTAATAATTTCGAAGTTGATATATTATTTTGGATCCCTACTTTTCTTTTACAAAAAGAACTCAATTTTTAGTAATTTGGATATTTATATTTTATTTTCGATCCATACTTTTGTTTTACCAAAAGAATTCAATTTTTAATAATTTCGAAATTTATATATTACTTTTCATTCGTAGTTTTGTTTTACAAAAAAGAAACTCATAATTTTGAAATTTATATTTTATTCTCCATACGTATTTTTGTTTTATGCAAAAGAACTCAATTTTTTGTAATTTCCAAATTGATATTTTATTTTGGATCCCTACTTTTGTTTTACAAAAGAACTAAATTTTTAGTAATTTGGATATTTATATTTTATTTTCGATCCGTGGTTTTGTCTTACGAGAAAGAATTCAATTTTTAATAATTTCGAAATTGATATATTATTTTTCATCCGTAGTTTTGTTTTACAAAAAGAAACTCAATTTTTCTTAATTTTGAAATTTATATTTTATTCTCGATACGTACTTTTGTTCTATGCAACAGAACTCAATTTTTTGTAATTTCGAAATTGATATTTAGTTTTGGATCCCTACTTTTGTTTTACAAAAAGAACTCAATATTTAGTAATTTGGATTTTTATATTTTATTTTCGATCCGTACTTTTGTTTTACCAAAAGAATTCAATTTTTAATAATTTCGAAATTTATATATTATTTTTCATTCAGTAGTTTTGTTTTACAAAAAGAAACTCAATTTTTCATAATTTTGAAATTTATATTTTATTCTCCATACGTACTTTTGTTTTATGCAAAAGAACTCAATTTTTTGTAATTTCCAAATTGATATTTTATTTTGGATCCCTACTTTTGTTTTACAAAAAGAACTAAATTTTTAGTAATTTGGATATTTATATTTTATTTTCGATCCGTGGTTTTGTCTTACAGATAGAATTCAATTTTTAATAATTTCGAAATTGATATATTATTTTTCATCCGTAGTTTTGTTTTACAAAAAAGAAACTCAATTTTTCTTAATTTTGAAATTTATATTTTATTCTCGATACGTACTTTTGTTCTACGCAAAAGAACTCAATTTTTTGTAATTTCAAAATTGATATTTAGTTTTGGATCCCTACTTTTGTTTTACAAAAAGAACTCAATTTTTAGTAATTTGGATTTTTATATTTTATTCTCGATATGTGCTTTGGTTTTATGCAAAAGAACTCAATTTTTGTAATTTCGAAATTAATATTTTGTTTTGGATCCCTACTTTTGTTTTACAAAAGAACTCAATTTTTAGTAATTTGGATATTTATATTTTATTTTCGATCCGTGGTTTTGTCTTACAGAAAGAATTCAATTTTTAATAATTTCGAAATTGATATATTATTTTTCATCCGTAGTTTTGTTTTACAAAAAAGAAACTCAATTTTTCTTAATTTTGAAATTTATATTTTATTCTCGATACGTACTTTTGTTCTATGCAAAAGAACTCAATTTTTTGTAATTTCGAAATTGATATTTAGTTTTGGATCCCTACTTTTGTTTTACAAAAAGAACTCAATATTTAGTAATTTGGATTTTTATATTTTATTTTCGATCCGTACTTTTGTTTTACCAAAAGAATTCAATTTTAAATAATTTCGAAATTTATATATTATTTTCATTCGTAGTTTTGTTTTACAAAAAAGAAACTCAATTTTTCATAATTTTGAAATTTATATTTTATTCTCCATACGTACTTTTGTTTTACGCAAAAGAACTCAATTTTTTGTAATTTCCAAATTGATATTTTATTTTGGATCCCTACTTTTGTTTTACAAAAAGAACTCAATTTTTAGTAATTTGGATTTTTATATTTTATTCTCGATATGTGCTTTGGTTTTATGCAAAAGAACTCAATTTTTTGTAATTTCGAAATTAATATTTTGTTTTGGATCCCTACTTTTGTTTTACAAAAGAACTCAATTTTTAGTAATTTGGATATTTATATTTTATTTTCGAACCAGTACTTTTGTTTTACAAAAAGAATTCAATTTTTAATAGTTTCGAAGTTGATCTATTATTTTGGATCCCTACTTTTCTTTTACAAAAAGAACTCAATTTTTAGTAATTTGGATATTTATATTTTATTTTCGATCCAGTACTTTTGTTTTACCAAAAGAATTCAATTTTTAATAATTTCGAAATTTATATATTATTTTTCATTCGTAGTTTTGTTTTACAAAAAGAAACTCAATTTTTCATAATTTTGAAATTTATATTTTATTCTCCATACGTACTTTTGTTTTATGCAAAAGAACTCAATTTTTGTAATTTCCAAATTGATATTTTATTTTGGATCCCTACTTTTGTTTTACAAAAAGAACTAAATTTTTAGTAATTTGGATATTTATATTTTATTTTCGATCCGTGGTTTTGTCTTACGAGAAAGAATTCAATTTTTAATAATTTCGAAATTGATATATTATTTTTCATCCGTAGTTTTGTTTTACAAAAAGAAACTCAATTTTTCTTAATTTTGAAATTTATATTTTATTCTCGATACGTACTTTTGTTCTATGCAATGGAACTCAATTTTTGTAATTTCGAAATTGATATTTAGTTTTGGATCCCTACTTTTGTTTTACAAAAAGAACTCAATATTTAGTAATTTGGATTTTTATATTTTATTTTCGATCCAGTACTTTTGTTTTACCAAAAGAATTCAATTTTTAATAATTTCGAAATTTATATATTATTTTTCATTCGTAGTTTTGTTTTACAAAAAGAAACTCAATTTTTCATAATTTTGAAATTTATATTTTATTCTCCATACGTACTTTTGTTTTATGCAAAAGAACTCAATTTTTGTAATTTCCAAATTGATATTTTATTTTGGATCCCTACTTTTGTTTTACAAAAAGAACTAAATTTTTAGTAATTTGGATATTTATATTTTATTTTCGATCCGTGGTTTTGTCTTACGGATAGAATTCAATTTTTAATAATTTCGAAATTGATATATTATTTTTCATCCGTAGTTTTGTTTTACAAAAAGAAACTCAATTTTTCTTAATTTTGAAATTTATATTTTATTCTCGATACGTACTTTTGTTCTACGCAAAAGAACTCAATTTTTGTAATTTCAAAATTGATATTTAGTTTTGGATCCCTACTTTTGTTTTACAAAAGAACTCAATTTTTAGTAATTTGGATTTTTATATTTTATTCTCGATATGTGCTTTGGTTTTATGCAAAAGAACTCAATTTTTGTAATTTCGAAATTAATATTTTGTTTTGGATCCCTACTTTTGTTTTACAAAAGAACTCAATTTTTAGTAATTTGGATATTTATATTTTATTTTCGATCCGTGGTTTTGTCTTACAGAAAGAATTCAATTTTTAATAATTTCGAAATTGATATATTATTTTTCATCCGTAGTTTTGTTTTACAAAAAAGAAACTCAATTTTTCTTAATTTTGAAATTTATATTTTATTCTCGATACGTACTTTTGTTCTATGCAAAAGAACTCAATTTTTTGTAATTTCGAAATTGATATTTAGTTTTGGATCCCTACTTTTGTTTTACAAAAAGAACTCAATATTTAGTAATTTGGATTTTTATATTTTATTTTCGATCCAGTACTTTTGTTTTACCAAAAGAATTCAATTTTAATAATTTCGAAATTTATATATTATTTTTCATTCGTAGTTTTGTTTTACAAAAAGAAACTCAATTTTTCATAATTTTGAAATTTATATTTTATTCTCCATACGTACTTTTGTTTTATGCAAAAGAACTCAATTTTTGTAATTTCCAAATTGATATTTTATTTTGGATCCCTACTTTTGTTTTACAAAAAGAACTCAATTTTTAGTAATTTGGATTTTTATATTTTATTCTCGATATGTGCTTTGGTTTTATGCAAAAGAACTCAATTTTTTGTAATTTCGAAATTAATATTTTGTTTTGGATCCCTACTTTTGTTTTACAAAAAGAACTCAATTTTTAGTAATTTGGATATTTATATTTTATTTTCGAACCGTACTTTTGTTTTACAAAAAGAATTCAATTTTTAATAGTTTCGAAGTTGATATATTATTTTGGATCCCTACTTTTCTTTTACAAAAGAACTCAATTTTTAGTAATTTGGATATTTATATTTTATTTTCGATCCAGTACTTTTGTTTTACCAAAAGAATTCAATTTTTAATAATTTCGAAATTTATATATTATTTTTCATTCGTAGTTTTGTTTTACAAAAAAGAAACTCAATTTTTCATAATTTTGAAATTTATATTTTATTCTCCATACGTACTTTTGTTTTATGCAAAAGAACTCAATTTTTTGTAATTTCCAAATTGATATTTTATTTTGGATCCCTACTTTTGTTTTACAAAAAGAACTAAATTTTTAGTAATTTGGATATTTATATTTTATTTTCGATCCGTGGTTTTGTCTTACAGAAAGAATTCAATTTTTCATAATTTCGAAATTGATATATTATTTTTCATCCGTAGTTTTGTTTTACAAAAAAGAAACTCAATTTTTCTTAATTTTGAAATTTATATTTTATTCTCGATACGTACTTTTGTTCTATGCAACAGAACTCAATTTTTTGTAATTTCGAAATTGATATTTAGTTTTGGATCCCTACTTTTGTTTTACAAAAAGAACTCAATATTTAGTAATTTGGATTTTTATATTTTATTTTCGATCCGTACTTTTGTTTTACCAAAAGAATTCAATTTTTAATAATTTCGAAATTTATATATTATTTTTCATTCGTAGTTTTGTTTTACAAAAAAGAAACTCAATTTTTCATAATTTTGAAATTTATATTTTATTCTCCATACGTACTTTTGTTTTATGCAAAAGAACTCAATTTTTTGTAATTTCCAAACTGATATTTTATTTTGGATCCCTACTTTTGTTTTACAAAAAGAACTAAATTTTTAGTAATTTGGATATTTATATTTTATTTTCGATCCGTGGTTTTGTCTTACGGAAAGAATTCAATTTTTAATAATTTCGAAATTGATATATTATTTTTCATCCGTAGTTTTGTTTTACAAAAAGAAACTCAATTTTTCTTAATTTTGAAATTTATATTTTATTCTCGATACGTACTTTTGTTCTACTGAAAAAGAACTCAATTTTTGTAATTTCAAAATTGATATTTAGTTTTGGATCCCTACTTTTGTTTTACAAAAAGAACTCAATTTTTAGTAATTTGGATTTTTATATTTTATTCTCGATATGTGCTTTGGTTTTATGCAAAAGAACTCAATTTTTTGTAATTTCGAAATTAATATTTTGTTTTGGATCCCTACTTTTGTTTTACAAAAAGAACTCAATTTTTAGTAATTTGGATATTTATATTTTATTTTCGATCCGTGGTTTTGTCTTACAGAAAGAATTCAATTTTTAATAATTTCGAAATTGATATATTATTTTTCATCCGTAGTTTTGTTTTACAAAAAAGAAACTCAATTTTTCTTAATTTTGAAATTTATATTTTATTCTCGATACGTACTTTTGTTCTACGCAAAAGAACTCAATTTTTTGTAATTGCAAAATTGATATTTAGTTTTGGATCCCTACTTTTGTTCTACAAAAAGAACTCAATTTTTAGTAATTTGGATTTTTATATTTTATTCTCGATATGTGCTTTGGTTTTATGCAAAAGAACTCAATTTTTTGTAATTTCGAAATTAATATTTTGTTTTGGATCCCTACTTTTGTTTTACAAAAAGAACTCAATTTTTAGTAATTTGGATATTTATATTTTATTTTCGATCCGTGGTTTTGTCTTACAGAAAGAATTCAATTTTTAATAATTTCGAAATTGATATATTATTTTTCATCCGTAGTTTTGTTTTACAAAAAAGAAACTCAATTTTTCTAAATTTTGAAATTTATATTTTATTCTCGATACGTACTTTTGTTCTATGCAAAAGAACTCAATTTTTTGTAATTTCGAAATTGATATTTAGTTTTGGATCCCTACTTTTGTTTTACAAAAAGAACTCAATTTTTAGTAATTTGGATTTTTATATTTTATTCTCGATATGTGCTTTGGTTTTATGCAAAAGAACTCAATTTTTGTAATTTCGAAATTAATATTTTGTTTTGGATCCCTACTTTTGTTTTACAAAAAGAACTCAATTTTTAGTAATTTGGATATTTATATTTTATTTTCGAACCGTACTTTTGTTTTACAAAAAGAATTCAATTTTTAATAGTTTCGAAGTTGATATATTATTTTGGATCCCTACTTTTCTTTTACAAAAAGAACTCAATTTTTAGTAATTTGGATATTTATATTTTATTTTCGATCCATACTTTTGTTTTACCAAAAGAATTCAATTTTTAATAATTTCGAAATTTATATATTACTTTTCATTCGTAGTTTTGTTTTACAAAAAAGAAACTCAATTTTTCATAATTTTGAAATTTATATTTTATTCTCCATACGTATTTTTGTTTTATGCAAAAGAACTCAATTTTTTGTAATTTCCAAATTGATATTTTATTTTGGATCCCTACTTTTGTTTTACAAAAAGAACTAAATTTTTAGTAATTTGGATATTTATATTTTATTTTCGATCCGTGGTTTTGTCTTACTAGAAAGAATTCAATTTTTAATAATTTCGAAATTGATATATTATTTTTCATCCGTAGTTTTGTTTTACAAAAAGAAACTCAATTTTTCTTAATTTTGAAATTTATATTTTATTCTCGATACGTACTTTTGTTCTATGCAAAAGAACTCAATTTTTTGTAATTTCGAAATTGATATTTAGTTTTGGATCCCTACTTTTGTTTTACAAAAAGAACTCAATATTTAGTAATTTGGATATTTATATTTTATTTTCGATCCGTACTTTTGTTTTACAAAAAGAATTCAATTTTTAATAATTTCGAAATTGATATATTATTTTTCATTCGTAGTTTTGTTTTACAAAAAAGAAACTCAATTTTTCATAATTTTGAAATTTATATTTTATTCTCCATACGTACTTTTGTTTTATGCAAAAGAACTCAATTTTTGTAATTTCCAAATTTATATTTTATTTTGGATCCCTACTTTTGTTTTACAAAAAGAACTAAATTTTTAGTAATTTGGATATTTATATTTTATTTTCGATCCGTGGTTTTGTCTTACAGAAAGAATTCAATTTTTAATAATTTCGAAATTGATATATTATTTTTCATCCGTAGTTTTGTTTTACAAAAAAGAAACTCAATTTTTCTTAATTTTGAAATTTATATTTTATTCTCGATACGTACTTTTGTTCTATGCAAAAGAACTCAATTTTTTGTAATTTCGAAATTGATATTTAGTTTTGGATCCCTACTTTTGTTTTACAAAAAGAACTCAATATTTAGTAATTTGGATTTTTATATTTTATTTTCGATCCGTACTTTTGTTTTACCAAAAGAATTCAATTTTTAATAATTTCGAAATTTATATATTATTTTTCATTCGTAGTTTTCGTAGTTTTGTTTTACAAAAAAGAAACTCAATTTTTCATAATTTTGAAATTTATATTTTATTCTCCATACGTACTTTTGTTTTATGCAAAAGAACTCAATTTTTTGTAATTTCCAAATTGATATTTTATTTTGGATCCCTACTTTTGTTTTACAAAAAGAACTCAATTTTTAGTAATTTGGATTTTTATATTTTATTCTCGATATGTGCTTTGGTTTTATGCAAAAGAACTCAATTTTTTGTAATTTCGAAATTAATATTTTATTTTGGATCCCTACTTTTGTTTTACAAAAAGAACTCAATTTTTAGTAATTTGGATATTTATATTTTATTTTCGAACCGTACTTTTGTTTTACAAAAAGAATTCAATTTTTAATAGTTTCGAAGTTGATATATTATTTTGGATCCCTACTTTTCTTTTACAAAAAGAACTCAATTTTTAGTAATTTGGATATTTATATTTTAATTTCGATCCGTACTTTTGTTTTACCAAAAGAATTCAATTTTTAATAATTTCGAAATGTATATATTACTTTTCATTCGTAGTTTTGTTTTACAAAAAAGAAACTCAATTTTTCATAATTTTGAAATTTATATTTTATTCTCCATACGTATTTTTGTTTTATGCAAAAGAACTCAATTTTTGTAATTTCCAAATTGATATTTTATTTTGGATCCCTACTTTTGTTTTACAAAAAGAACTAAATTTTTAGTAATTTGGATATTTATATTTTATTTTCGATCCGTGGTTTTGTCTTACAGAAAGAATTCAATTTTTAATAATTTCGAAATTGATATATTATTTTTCATCCGTAGTTTTGTTTTAAAAAAAAGAAACTCAATTTTTCTTAATTTTGAAATTTATATTTTATTCTCGATACGTACTTTTGTTCTATGCAAAAGAACTCAATTTTTTGTAATTACGAAATTGATATTTAGTTTTGGATCCCTACTTTTGTTTTACAAAAAGAACTCAATATTTAGTAATTTGGATTTTTATATTTTATTTTCGATCCGTACTTTTGTTTTACAAAAAGAATTCAATTTTTAATAATTTCGAAATTTATATATTATTTTTCATTCGTAGTTTTGTTTTACAAAAAAGAAACTCAATTTTTCATAATTTTGAAATTTATATTTTATTCTCCATACGTACTTTTGTTTTATGCAAAAGAACTCAATTTTTGTAATTTCCAAATTGATATTTTATTTTGGATCCCTACTTTTGTTTTACAAAAAGAACTAAATTTTTAGTAATTTGGATATTTATATTTTATTTTCGATCCGTGGTTTTGTCTTACAGAAAGAATTCAATTTTTAATAATTTCGAAATTGATATATTATTTTTCATCCGTAGTTTTGTTTTACAAAAAAGAAACTCAATTTTTCTTAATTTTGAAATTTATATTTTATTCTCGATACGTACTTTTGTTCTACGAAAAAGAACTCAATTTTTTGTAATTTCAAAATTGATATTTAGTTTTGGATCCCTACTTTTGTTTTACAAAAAGAACTCAATTTTTAGTAATTTGGATTTTTATATTTTATTCTCGATATGTGCTTTGGTTTTATGCAAAAGAACTCAATTTTTTGTAATTTCGAAATTAATATTTTGTTTTGGATCCCTACTTTTGTTTTACAAAAAGAACTCAATTTTTAGTAATTTGGATATTTATATTTTATTTTCGATCCGTGGTTTTGTCTTACGTAAAGAATTCAATTTTTAATAATTTCGAAATTGATATATTATTTTTCATCCGTAGTTTTGTTTTACAAAAAAGAAACTCAATTTTTCTTAATTTTGAAATTTATATTTTATTCTCGATACGTACTTTTGTTCTACGCAAAAGAACTCAATTTTTTGTAATTGCAAAATTGATATTTAGTTTTGGATCCCTACTTTTGTTCTACAAAAAGAACTCAATTTTTAGTAATTTGGATTTTTATATTTTATTCTCGATATGTGCTTTGGTTTTATGCAAAAGAACTCAATTTTTGTAATTTCGAAATTAATATTTTGTTTTGGATCCCTACTTTTGTTTTACAAAAGAACTCAATTTTTAGTAATTTGGATATTTATATTTTATTTTCGATCCGTGGTTTTGTCTTACGTGAAAGAATTCAATTTTTAATAATTTCGAAATTGATATATTATTTTTCATCCGTAGTTTTGTTTTACAAAAAAGAAACTCAATTTTTCTAAATTTTGAAATTTATATTTTATTCTCGATACGTACTTTTGTTCTATGCAAAAGAACTCAATTTTTGTAATTTCGAAATTGATATTTAGTTTTGGATCCCTACTTTTGTTTTACAAAAGAACTCAATTTTTAGTAATTTGGATTTTTATATTTTATTCTCGATATGTGCTTTGGTTTTATGCAAAAGAACTCAATTTTTTGTAATTTCGAAATTAATATTTTGTTTTGGATCCCTACTTTTGTTTTACAAAAAGAACTCAATTTTTAGTAATTTGGATATTTATATTTTATTTTCGAACCGTACTTTTGTTTTACAAAAAGAATTCAATTTTTAATAGTTTCGAAGCTGATATATTATTTTGGATCCCTACTTTTCTTTTACAAAAAGAACTCAATTTTTAGTAATTTGGATATTTATATTTTATTTTCGATCCATACTTTTGTTTTACCAAAAGAATTCAATTTTTAATAATTTCGAAATTTATATATTACTTTTCATTCGTAGTTTTGTTTTACAAAAAAGAAACTCAATTTTTCATAATTTTGAAATTTATATTTTATTCTCCATACGTATTTTTGTTTTATGCAAAAGAACTCAATTTTTGTAATTTCCAAATTGATATTTTATTTTGGATCCCTACTTTTGTTTTACAAAAGAACTAAATTTTTAGTAATTTGGATATTTATATTTTATTTTCGATCCGTGGTTTTGTCTTACGTGAAAGAATTCAATTTTTAATAATTTCGAAATTGATATATTATTTTTCATCCGTAGTTTTGTTTTACAAAAAGAAACTCAATTTTTCTTAATTTTGAAATTTATATTTTATTCTCGATACGTACTTTTGTTCTATGCAACAGAACTCAATTTTTTGTAATTTCGAAATTGATATTTAGTTTTGGATCCCTACTTTTGTTTTACAAAAAGAACTCAATATTTAGTAATTTGGATTTTTATATTTTATTTTCGATCCGTACTTTTGTTTTACCAAAAGAATTCAATTTTTAATAATTTCGAAATTTATATATTATTTTTCATTCGTAGTTTTGTTTTACAAAAAGAAACTCAATTTTTCATAATTTTGAAATTTATATTTTATTCTCCATACGTACTTTTGTTTTATGCAAAAGAACTCAATTTTTGTAATTTCCAAATTTATATTTTATTTTGGATCCCTACTTTTGTTTTACAAAAAGAACTAAATTTTTAGTAATTTGGATATTTATATTTTATTTTCGATCCGTGGTTTTGTCTTACGGAAAGAATTCAATTTTTAATAATTTCGAAATTGATATATTATTTTTCATCCGTAGTTTTGTTTTACAAAAAAGAAACTCAATTTTTCTTAATTTTGAAATTTATATTTTATTCTCGATACGTACTTTTGTTCTATGCAAAAGAACTCAATTTTTTGTAATTTCGAAATTGATATTTAGTTTTGGATCCCTACTTTTGTTTTACAAAAAGAACTCAATATTTAGTAACTTGGATTTTTATATTTTATTTTCGATCCGTACTTTTGTTTTACCAAAAGAATTCAATTTTTAATAATTTCGAAATTTATATATTATTTTTCATTCGTAGTTTTGTTTTACAAAAAAGAAACTCAATTTTTCATAATTTTGAAATTTATATTTTATTCTCCATACGTACTTTTGTTTTATGCAAAAGAACTCAATTTTTTGTAATTTCCAAATTGATATTTTATTTTGGATCCCTACTTTTGTTTTACAAAAAGAACTCAATTTTTAGTAATTTGGATTCTTATATTTTATTCTCGATATGTGCTTTGGTTTTATGCAAAAGAACTCAATTTTTTGTAATTTCGAAATTAATATTTTGTTTTGGATCCCTACTTTTGTTTTACAAAAGAACTCAATTTTTAGTAATTTGGATATTTATATTTTATTTTCGAACCGTACTTTTGTTTTACAAAAGAATTCAATTTTTAATAGTTTCGAAGTTGATATATTATTTTGGATCCCTACTTTTCTTTTACAAAAAGAACTCAATTTTTAGTAATTTGGATATTTATATTTTAATTTCGATCCGTACTTTTGTTTTACCAAAAGAATTCAATTTTTAATAATTTCGAAATTTATATATTACTTTTCATTCGTAGTTTTGTTTTACAAAAAAGAAACTCAATTTTTCATAATTTTGAAATTTATATTTTATTCTCCATACGTATTTTTGTTTTATGCAAAAGAACTCAATTTTTTGTAATTTCCAAATTGATATTTTATTTTGGATCCCTACTTTTGTTTTACAAAAAGAACTAAATTTTTAGTAATTTGGATATTTATATTTTATTTTCGATCCGTGGTTTTGTCTTACAGAAAGAATTCAATTTTTAATAATTTCGAAATTGATATATTATTTTTCATCCGTAGTTTTGTTTTACAAAAAAGAAACTCAATTTTTCTTAATTTTGAAATTTATATTTTATTCTCGATACGTACTTTTGTTCTATGCAAAAGAACTCAATTTTTTGTAATTTCGAAATTGATATTTAGTTTTGGATCCCTACTTTTGTTTTACAAAAAGAACTCAATATTTAGTAATTTGGATTTTTATATTTTATTCTCGATCCGTACTTTTGTTTTACCAAAAGAATTCAATTTTAATAATTTCGAAATTTATATATTATTTTTCATTCGTAGTTTTGTTTTACAAAAAGAAACTCAATTTTTCATAATTTTGAAATTTATATTTTATTCTCCATACGTACTTTTGTTTTATGCAAAAGAACTCAATTTTTGTACTTTCCAAATTTATATTTTATTTTGGATCCCTACTTTTGTTTTACAAAAAGAACTAAATTTTTAGTAATTTGGATATTTATATTTTATTTTCGATCCGTGGTTTTGTTTTACAGAAAGAATTCAATTTTTAATAATTTCGAAATTGATATATTATTTTTCATCCGTAGTTTTGTTTTACAAAAAAGAAACTCAATTTTTCTTAATTTTGAAATTTATATTTTATTCTCGATACGTACTTTTGTTCTATGCAAAAGAACTCAATTTTTTGTAATTTCAAAATTGATATTTAGTTTTGGATCCCTACTTTTGTTTTACAAAAAGAACTCAATATTTAGTAATTTGGATTTTTATATTTTATTTTCGATCCAGTACTTTTGTTTTACCAAAAGAATTCAATTTTTAATAATTTCGAAATTTATATATTATTTTTCATTCGTAGTTTTGTTTTACAAAAAGAAACTCAATTTTTCATAATTTTGAAATTTATATTTTATTCTCCATACGTACTTTTGTTTTATGCAAAAGAACTCAATTTTTTGTAATTTCGAAATTTATATTTTATTTTGGATCCCTACTTTTGTTTTACAAAAAGAACTCAATTTTTAGTAATTTGGATTTTTATATTTTATTCTCGATATGTGCTTTGGTTTTATGCAAAAGAACTCAATTTTTTGTAATTTCGAAATTAATATTTTGTTTTGGATCCCGACTTTTGTTTTACAAATAGAACTCAATTTTTAGTAATTTGGATATTTATATTTTATTTTCGATCCGTGGTTTTGTCTTATAGAAAGAATTCAATTTTTAATAATTTCGAAATTGATATATTATTTTTCATCCGTAGTTTTGTTTTACAAAAAAGAAACTCAATTTTTCTTAATTTTGAAATTTATATTTTATTCTCGATACGTACTTTTGTTCTATGCAAAAGAACTCAATTTTTTGTAATTTCGAAATTGATATTTAGTTTTGGATCCCTACTTTTGTTTTACAAAAAGAACTCAATTTTTAGTAATTTGGATATTTATATTTTATTCTCGATATGTGCTTTGGTTTTATGCAAAAGAACTCAATTTTTTGTAATTTCGAAATTTATATTTTGTTTTGGATCCCTACTTTTGTTTTACAAAAAGAACTCAATTTTTAGTAATTTGGATATTTATATTTTATTTTCGAACCGTACTTTTGTTTTACAAAAAGAATTCAATTTTTAATAGTTTCGAAGTTGATATATTATTTTGGATCCCTACTTTTCTTTTACAAAAAGAACTAATTTTTAGTAATTTGGATATTTATATTTTATTTTTGATCCGTACTTTTGTTTTACCAAGAGAATTCAACTTTTAATAATTTCGAAATTTATATATTATTTTTCATTCGTAGTTTTGTTTTACAAAAAAGAAACTCAAGTTTTCATAATTTTGAAATTTATACTTTATTCTCCATACGTACTTTTGTTTTATGCAAAAGAACTCAATTTTTTGTAATTTCCAAATTGATATTTTATTTTGGATCCCTACTTTTGTTTTACAAAAGAACTAAATTTTTAGTAATTTGGATATTTATATTTTATTTTCGATCCGTGGTTTTGTCTTACGGAAAGAATTCAATTTTTAATAATTTCGAAATTGATATATTATTTTTCATCCGTAGTTTTGTTTTACAAAAAAGAAACTCAATTTTTCTTAATTTTGAAATTTATATTTTATTCTCGATACGTACTTTTGTTCTATGCAAAAGAACTCAATTTTTTGTAATTTCGAAATTGATATTTAGTTTTGGATCCCTACTTTTGTTTTACAAAAAGAACTCAATATTTAGTAATTTGGATATTTATATTTTATTTTCGATCCGTACTTTTGTTTTACCAAAAGAATTCAATTTTTAACAATTTCGAAATTGATATATTATTTTTCATACGTAGTTTTGTTTTACAAAAAAGAAACTCTATTTTTCATAATTTTGAAATTTATATTTTATTCTCCATACGTACTTTTGTTTTATGCAAAAGAACTCAATTTTTTGTAATTTCCAAATTGATATTTTATTTTGGATCCCTACTTTTGTTTTACAAAAAGAACTCAATTTTTAGTAATTTGGATTTTTATATTTTATTCTCGATATGTGCTTTGGTTTTATGCAAAAGAACTCAAATTTTTGTAATTTTGAAATTAATATTTTGTTTTGGATCCCTACTTTTGTTTTACAAAAAGAACTCAATTTTTAGTAATTTGGATATTTATATTTTATTTTCGAACCGTACTTTTGTTTTACAAAAAGAATTCAATTTTTAATAGTTTCGAAGTTGATATATTATTTTGGATCCCTACTTTTGTTTTACAAAAAGAACTCAATTTTTAGTAATTTGGATATTTATATTTTATTTTCGATCCGTACTTTTGTTTTACCAAAAGAATTCAATTTTTAATAATTTCGAAATTTATATATTACTTTTCATTCGTAGTTTTGTTTTACAAAAAAGAAACTCAATTTTTCATAATTTTGAAATTTATATTTTATTCTCCATACGTATTTTTGTTTTATGCAAAAGAACTCAATTTTTTGTAATTTCCAAATTGATATTTTATTTTGGATCCCTACTTTTGTTTTACAAAAGAACTAAATTTTTAGTAATTTGGTTTTTTATATTTTATTTTCGATCCGTGGTTTTGTCTTACAGAAAGAATTCAATTTTTAATAATTTCGAAATTGATATATTATTTTTCATCCGTAGTTTTGTTTTACAAAAAAGAAACTCAATTTTTCTTAATTTTGAAATTTATATTTTATTCTCGATACGTACTTTTGTTCTATGCAAAAGAACTCAATTTTTTGTAATTTCGAAATTGATATTTAGTTTTGGATCCCTACTTTAGTTTTACAAAAAGAACTCAATATTTAGTAATTTGGATTTTTATATTTTATTTTCGATCCGTACTTTTGTTTTACCAAAAGAATTCAATTTTTAATAATTTCGAAATTTATATATTATTTTTCATTCGTAGTTTTGTTTTACAAAAAGAAACTCAATTTTTCATAATTTTGAAATTTAGATTTTATTCTCCATACGTACTTTTGTTTTATGCAAAAGAACTCAATTTTTGTAATTTCCAAATTGATATTTTATTTTGGATCCCTACTTTTGTTTTACAAAAAGAACTAAATTTTTAGTAATTTGGATATTTATATTTTATTTTCGATCCGTGGTTTTGTTTTACAGAAAGAATTCAATTTTTAATAATTTCGAAATTGATATATTATTTTTCAATTGTAGTTTTGTTTTAATAAAAAGAAACTCAATTTTTCTTAATTTTGAAATTTATATTTTATTCTCGATACGTACTTTTGTTCTATGCAAAAGAACTCAATTTTTGTAATTTCGAAATTGATATTTAGTTTTGGATCCCTACTTTTGTTTTACAAAAAGAACTCAATTTTTAGTAATTTGGATTTTTATATTTTATTCTCGATATGTGCTTTGGTTTTATGCAAAAGAACTCAATTTTTGTAATTTCAAAATTAATATTTTGTTTTGGATCCCTACTTTTGTTTTACAAAAAGAACTCAATTTTTAGTAATTTGGATATTTATATTTTATTTTCGAACCGTACTTTTGTTTTACAAAAAGAATTCAATTTTTAATAGTTTCGAAGTTGATATATTATTTTGGATCCCTACTTTTCTTTTACAAAAAGAACTCAATTTTTAGTAATTTGGATATTTATATTTTATTTTTGATCCGTACTTTTGTTTTACCAAGAGAATTCAACTTTTAATAATTTCGAAATTTATATATTATTTTTCATTCGTAGTTTTGTTTTACAAAAAAGAAACTCAATTTTTCATAATTTTGAAATTTATATTTTATTCTCCATACGTACTTTTGTTTTATGCAAAAGAACTCAATTTTTTGTAATTTCCAAATTGATATTTTATTTTGGATCCCTACTTTTGTTTTACAAAAAGAACTAAATTTTTAGTAATTTGGATATTTATATTTTATTTTCGATCCGTGGTTTTTTTTTACAGAAAGAATTCAATTTTTAATAATTTCGAAATTGATATATTATTTTTCATCCGTAGTTTTGTTTTACAAGAAAGAAACTCAATTTTTCTTAATTTTGAAATTTATATTTTATTCTCGATACGTACTTTTGTTCTATGCAAAAGAACTCAATTTTTTGTAATTTCGAAATTGATATTTAGTTTTGGATCCCTACTTTTGTTTTACAAAAAGAACTCAATTTTTAGTAATTTGGATATTTATATTTTATTTTTGATCCGTACTTTTGTTTTACCAAAAGAATTCAACTTTTAATAATTTCGAAATTTATATATTATTTTTCATTCGTAGTTTTGTTTTACAAAAAAGAAACTCAATTTTTCATAATTTTGAAATTTATATTTTATTCTCCATACGTACTTTTGTTTTATGCAAAAGAACTCAATTTTTTGTAATTTCCAAATTGATATTTTATTTTGGATCCCTACTTTTGTTTTACAAAAAGAACTCACTTTTTAGTAATTTGGATATTTATATTTTATTTTCGATCCGTGGTTTTTTTTTACAGAAAGAATTCAATTTTTAAAAATTTCGAAATTGATATATTATTTTTCATCCGTAGTTTTGTTTTACAAGAAAGAAACTTAATTTTTCTTAATTTTGAAATTTATATTTTATTCTCGATACGTACTTTTGTTCTATGCAAAAGAACTCAATTTTTTGTAATTTCGAAATTGATATTTAGTTTTGGATCCCTACTTTTGTTTTACAAAAAGAACTCAATTTTTAGTAATTTGGATTTTTATATTTTATTCTCGATATGTGCTTTGGTTTTATGCAAAAGAACTCAATTTTTTGTAATTTCGAAATTAATATTTTGTTTTGGATCCCTACTTTTGTTTTACAAAAAGAACTCAAATTTTAGTAATTTGGATTTTTATATTTTATTTTCGAACCGTACTTTTGTTTTACAAAAAGAATTCAATTTTTAATAATTTCGAAGTTCATATATTATTTTGGATCCCTACTTTTCTTTTACAAAAAGAACTCAATTTTTAGTAATTTCGATATTTATATTTTATTTTCGATCCGTAGTTTTGTTTTACAAAAAGAATTCAATTTTTAATAATTTCGAAATTGATATATTATTTTTCATCCGTAATTTTGTTTTACAAAAAAGAAACTCAGTTTTTCTTAATTTTGAAATTTATATTTTATTCTCGATACGTACTTTTGTTCTATGCAAAAGAACTCAATTTTTTGTAATTTCGAAATTGATATTTTATTTTGGATCCCTACTTTTGTTTTACAAAAAGAACTCAATTTTTAGTAATTTGGACATTTATATTTTATTTTCGAACCGTACTTTTGTTTTACAAAAAGAATTCAATTTTTAATAATTTCGAAATTGATATATTATTTTTCATCCGTAGTTTTGTTTTACAAAAAAGAAACTCAATTTTTCTTAATTTTGAAATTTATATTTTATTCTCGATACGTACTTTTGTTCTATGCAAAAGAACTCAATTTTTTGTAATTTCGAAATTGATATTTTATTTTGGATCCCTACTTTTATTTTACAAAAAGAACTCAATTTTTAGTAATTTGGATATTTATATTTTATTTTCGAACCGTACTTTTGTTTTACAAAAAGAATTCAATTTTTAATAATTTCGAAATTGATATATTATTTTTCATCCGTAGTTTTGTTTTACAAAAAGGAAACTCAATTTTTCATAATTTTGAAATTTATATTTTATTCTCGATACGTACTTTTGTTCTATGCAAAAGAACTCAATTTTCTGTAATTTCGAAATTGATATATTATTTTTCATTCGTAGTTTTGTTTTACAAAAAAGAAACTCAATTTTTCATAATTTTGAAATTTATATTTTATTCTCGATACGTACTTTTGTTCTATGCAAAAGAACTCAATTTTTTGTAATTTCGAAATTGATATTTTGTTTTGGATCCCTACTTTTGTTTTACAAAAAGAACTCAATTTTTAGTAATTTGGATTTTTATATTTTATTCTCGATATGTGCTTTGGTTTTATGCAAAAGAACTCAATTTTTTGTAATTTCGAAATTAATATTTTGTTTTGGATCCCTACTTTTGTTTTACAAAAAGAACTCAAATTTTAGTAATTTGGATTTTTATATTTTATTTTCGAACCGTACTTTTGTTTTACAAAAAGAATTCAATTTTTAAAAATTTCGAAGTTCATATATTATTTTGGATCCCTACTTTTCTTTTACAAAAAGAACTCAATTTTTAGTAATTTGGATATTTATATTTTATTTTCGATCCGTAGTTTTGTTTTACCAAAAGAATTCAATTTTTAATAATTTTGAAATTGATATATTATTTTGGATCCCTACTTTTCTTTTACAAAAATAACTCAATTTTTAGTAATTTGGATATTTATATTTTATTTTCGATCCGTACTTTTGTTTTACCAAAAGAATTCAATTTTTAATAATTTCTAAATTGATATATTATTTTTCATTCGTAGTTTTGTTTTACAAAAAAGAAACTCAATTTTTCATAATTTTGAAATTTATATTTTGTTCTCCATCCGTACTTTTGTTTTATGCAAAAGAAGTCAATTTTTTGTAATTTCGAAATTGATATTTTATTTTGGATCCCTACTTTTGTTTTACAAAAGCAACTCAATTTTTAGTAATTTGGATATTTATATATTATTTTCAATCCGTAGTTTTGTTTTATAAAAAGAATTCAATTTTTAATAATTTCGAAATTGATATATTATTTTTCATTCGTAGTTTTGTTTTACAAAAAAGAAACTCAATTTTTCTTAATTTTGAAATTTATATTTTATTCTCGATACGTACTTTTGTTCAATGCAAAAGAACTCAATTTTTTGTAATTTCGAAATTGATATATTATTTTTCATCTGTAGTTTTGTTTTACAAAAAAGAAACTCAATTTTTCATAATTTTGAAATTTATATTTTATTCTCGATACGTACTTTTGTTCTATGCAAAAGAACTCAATTTTTTGTAATTTAGAAATTGATATTTTGTTTTCGATCCCTACTTTTGTTTTACAAAAAGAACTCAATTTTTAGTAATTTGGATTTTTATATTTTATTCTCGATATGTGCTTTGGTTTTATGCAAAAGAACTCATTTTTTTGTAATTTCGAAATTAACATTTTGTTTTGGATCCCTACTTTTGTTTTACAAAAAGAACTCAATTTTTAGTAATTTGGATATTTATATTTTATTTTCGAACCGTACTTTTGTTTTACAAAAACAATTCAATTTTTAAAAATTTCGAAGTTGATATATTATTTTGGATCCCTACTTTTCTTTAACAAAAAGAACTCAATTTTTAGTAATTTGGATATTTATATTTTATTTTCGATTCGTACTTTTTTTTTACCAAAAGAATTCAATTTTTAATAATTTCGAAATTTATATATTATTTTTCATTCGTAGTTTTGTTTTACAAAAAAGAAACTCAATTTTTCATAATTTTGAAATTTATATTTTATTCTCCATACGTACTTTTGTTTTATGCAAAAGAACTCAATTTTTTGTAATTTCCAAATTTATATTTTATTTTGGATCCCTACTTTTGTTTTACAAAAAGAACTCAATTTTTAGTGATTTGGATATTTATATTTTATTTTCGATCCGTAGTTTTGTTTTACAGAAAGAATTCAATTTTTAATAATTTCGAACTTGATATATTATTTTTCATCCGTAGTTTTGTTTTACAAAAAAGAAACTCAATTTTTCTTAATTTTGCAATTTATATTTTATTCTCGATACGTACTTTTGTTCTATGCAAAAGAACACAATTTTTTTTAATTTCGAAATTGATATTTTATTTTTGATCCCTACTTTTGTTTTACAAAAAGAATTCAATTTTTAATAATTTCGAAATTGGTATATTATTTTGGATCCCTACTTTTCTTTTACAAAAAGAACTCAATTTTTAGTAATTTGGATATTTATATTTTATTTTCGATCCGTAGTTTTGTTTTACAAAAAGAATTCAATTTTTAATAATTTCGAAATTGATATATTATTTTTCATCCTTAGTTTTGTTTTACAAAAAAGAAACTCAATTTTTCTTAATTTTGAAATTTATATTTTATTCTCGATACGTACTTTTGTTCTATGCAAAAGAACTCAATTTTTTGTAATTTCGAAATTGATATTTTATTTTGGATCCCTACTTTTGTTTTACAAAAAGAACTCAGTTTTTAGTAATTTGGATATTTATATTTTATTTTCGAACCGTACTTTTGTTTTACAAAAAGAATTAAATTTTTAATAATTTCGAAATTGATATATTATTTTTCATCCTTAGTTTTGTTTTACAAAAAAGAAACTCAATTTTTCTTAATTTTGAAATTTATATTTTATTCTCGATACGTACTTTTGTTCTATGCAAAAGAACTCAATTTTTTGTAATTTCGAAATTGATATTTTATTTTGGATCCCTACTTTTGTTTTACAAAAAGAATTCAATTTTTAATAATTTCGAAATTGATATATTATTTTGGATCCCTACTTTTGTTTTACAAAAAGAACTCAATTTTTAGTAATTTGGATATTTATATTTTATTTTCGATCCGTAGTTTTGTTTTACAAAAAGAATTCAATTTTTGATAATTTCGAAATTGATATATTATTTTTCATCCTTAGTTTTGTTTTACAAAAAAAGAAACTCAATTTTTCTTAATTTTGAAATTTATATTTTATTCTCGATACGTACATTTGTTCTACGCAAAAGAACTCAATTTTTTGTAATTTCGAAATTGTTATTTTGTTTTGGATCCCTACTTTTGTTTTACAAAAGAACTCAATTTTTAGTAATTTGGATATTTATATTTTATTTTCGAACCGTACTTTTGTTTTACAAAAACAATTCAATTTTTAATAATTTCGAAGTTGATATATTATTTTGGATCCCTACTTTTCTTTTACAAAAGAACTCAATTTTTAGTAATTTGGATATTTATATTTTATTTTCGATTCAGTACTTTTGTTTGACCAAAAGAATTCAATTTTTAATAATTTCGAAATTTATATATTATTTTTCATTCGTAGTTTTGTTTTACAAAAAGAAACTCAATTTTTCATAATTTTGAAATTTATATTTTATTCTCCATACGTACTTTTGTTTTATGCAAAAGAACTCAATTTTTGTAATTTCCAAATTGATATTTTATTTTGGATCCCTACTTTTGTTTTACAAAAAGAACTAAATTTTTAGTGATTTGGATATTTATATTTTATTTTCGATCCGTAGTTTTGTTTTACGTGAAAGAATTCAATTTTTAATAATTTCGAAATTGATATATTATTTTTCATCCGTAGTTTTGTTTTACAAAAAGAAACTCAATTTTTCTTAATTTTGAAATTTATATTTTATTCTCGATCACGTACTTTTGTTCTATGCAAAAGAACTCAAATTTTTGTAATTTCGAAATTGATATTTTATTTTGGATCCCTACTTTTGTTTTACAAAAAGAATTCAATTTTTAATAATTTCGAAATTGGTATATTATTTTGGATCCCTACTTTTCTTTTACAAAAGAACTCAATTTTTAGTAATTTGGATATTTATATTTTATTTTCGATCCAGTAGTTTTGTTTTACAAAAAGAATTCAATTTTTAATAATTTCGAAATTGATATATTATTTTTCATCCTTAGTTTTGTTTTACAAAAAAGAAACTCAATTTTTCTTAATTTTGAAATTTATATTTTATTCTCGATACGTACTTTTGTTCTATGCAAAAGAACTCAATTTTTTGTAATTTCGAAATTGATATTTTATTTTGGATCCCTACTTTTGTTTTACAAAAAGAACTCAGTTTTTAGTAATTTGGATATTTATATTTTATTTTCGAACCGTACTTTTGTTTTACAAAAAGAATTAAATTTTTAATAATTTCGAAATTGATATATTATTTTTCATCCGTAGTTTTGTTTTACAAAAAGAAACTCAATTTTTCATAATTTTGAAATTTATATTTTATTCTCGATACGTACTTTTGTTCTATGCAAAAGAACTCAATTTTTGTAATTTCGAAATTGATATTTTATTTTGGATCCCTACTTTTGTTTTACAAAAAGAACTCAATTTTTAGTAATTTGGATTTTTATATTTTATTCTCGATATGTGCTTTGGTTTTATGCAAAAGAACTCATTTTTTTGTAATTTCGAAATTAATATTTTGGTTTGGATCCCTACTTTTGTTTTACAAAAGAACTCAATTTTTAGTAATTTGGATATTTATATTTTATTTTCGAACCGTACTTTTGTTTTACAAAAACAATTCAATTTTTAATAATTTCGAAGTTGATATATTATTTTGGATCCCTACTTTTCTTTTACAAAAAGAACTCAATTTTTAGTAATTTGGATATTTATATTTTATTTTCGATTCGTACTTTTGTTTGACCAAAAGAATTCAATTTTTAATAATTTCGAAATTTATATATTATTTTTCATTCGTAGTTTTGTTTTACAAAAAGAAACTCAATTTTTCATAATTTTGAAATTTATATTTTATTCTCCATACGTACTTTTGTTTTATGCAAAAGAACTCAATTTTTGTAATTTCCAAATTGATATTTTATTTTGGATCCCTACATTTGTTATACAAAAGAACTAAATTTTTAGTGATTTGGATATTTATATTTTATTTTCGATCCGTAGTTTTGTTTTACATAAAGAATTCAATTTTTAATAATTTCGAAATTGATATATTATTTTTCATCCGTAGTTTTGTTTTACAAAAAGAAACTCAATTTTTCTTAATTTTGCAATTTATATTTTATTCTCGATACGTACTTTTGTTCTATGCAAAAGAACTCAATTTTTGTAATTTCGAAATTGATATTTTATTTTGGATCCCTACTTTTGTTTTACAAAAAGAATTCAATTTTTAATAATTTCGAAATTGATATATTATTTTGGATCCCTACTTTTCTTTTACAAAAAGAACTCAATTTTTAGTAATTTGGATATTTATATTTTATTTTCGATCCGTAGTTTTGTTTTACAAAAAGAATTCAATTTTTAATAATTTCGAAATTGATATATTATTTTTCATCCTTAGTTTTGTTTTACAAAAAAAGAAACTCAATTTTTCTTAATTTTGAAATTTATATTTTATTCTCGATACGTACTTTTGTTCTATGCAAAAGAACTCAATTTTTTGTAATTTCGAAATTGATATTTTCTTTTGGATCCCTACTTTTGTTTTACAAAAAGAATTCAATTTTTAATAATTTCGAAATTGATATATTATTTTGGATCCCTACTTTTGTTTTACAAAAAGAACTCAATTTTTAGTAATTTGGATATTTATATTTTATTTTCGATCCGTAGTTTTGTTTTACAAAAAGAATTCAATTTTTAATAATTTCGAAATTGATATATTATTTTTCATCCTTAGTTTTGTT
Organism: Lablab purpureus; assembly: GCA_030347555.1. Classification (NCBI taxonomy): domain Eukaryota; kingdom Viridiplantae; phylum Streptophyta; class Magnoliopsida; order Fabales; family Fabaceae; genus Lablab; species Lablab purpureus. Next base: position 15,675,078 of record CM059255.1, read on the forward strand.
TTACAAAAAAGAAACTCAATTTTTCTTAATTTTGAAATTTATATTTTATTCTCGATACGTACATTTGTTCTACGCAAAAGAACTCAATTTTTTGTAATTTCGAAATTGTTATTTTGTTTTGGATCCCTACTTTTGTTTTACAAAAAGAACTCAATTTTTAGTAATTTGGATATTTATATTTTATTTTCGAACCGTACTTTTGTTTTACAAAAACAATTCAATTTTTAATAATTTCGAAGTTGATATATTATTTTGGATCCCTACTTTTCTTTTACAAAAAGAACTCAATTTTTAGTAATTTGGATATTTATATTTTATTTTCGATTCGTACTTTTGTTTGACCAAAAGAATTCAATTTTTAATAATTTCGAAATTTATATATTATTTTTCATTCGTAGTTTTGTTTTACAAAAAGAAACTCAATTTTTCATAATTTTGAAATTTATATTTTATTCTCCATACGTACTTTTGTTTTATGCAAAAGAACTCAATTTTTTGTAATTTCCAAATTGATATTTTATTTTGGATCCCTACTTTTGTTTTACAAAAAGAACTAAATTTTTAGTGATTTGGATATTTATATTTTATTTTCGATCCGTAGTTTTGTTTTACAGAAAGAATTCAATTTTTAATAATTTCGAAATTGATATATTATTTTTCATCCGTAGTTTTGTTTTACAAAAAGAAACTCAATTTTTCTTAATTTTGAAATTTATATTTTATTCTCGATCATGTACTTTTGTTCTATGCAAAAGAACTCAAATTTTTGTAATTTCGAAATTGATATTTTATTTTGGATCCCTACTTTTGTTTTACAAAAGAATTCAATTTTTAATAATTTCGAAATTGGTATATTATTTTGGATCCCTACTTTTCTTTTACAAAAAGAACTCAATTTTTAGTAATTTGGATATTTATATTTTATTTTCGATCCAGTAGTTTTGTTTTACAAAAAGAATTCAATTTTTAATAATTTCGAAATTGATATATTATTTTTCATCCTTAGTTTTGTTTTACAAAAAGAAACTCAATTTTTCTTAATTTTGAAATTTATATTTTATTCTCGATACGTACTTTTGTTCTATGCAAAAGAACTCAATTTTTGTAATTTCGAAATTGATATTTTATTTTGGATCCCTACTTTTGTTTTACAAAAGAACTCAGTTTTTAGTAATTTGGATATTTATATTTTATTTTCCAACCGTACTTTTGTTTTACAAAAAGAATTAAATTTTTAATAATTTCCAGATTGATATATTATTTTTCATCCGTAGTTTTGTTTTACAAAAAAGAAACTCAATTTTTCATAATTTTGAAATTTATATTTTATTCTCGATACGTACTTTTGTTCTATGCAAAAGAACTCAATTTTTGTAATTTCGAAATTGATATTTTATTTTGGATCCCTACTTTTGTTTTACAAAAAGAACTCAATTTTTAGTAATTTGGATTTTTATATTTTATTCTCGATATGTGCTTTGGTTTTATGCAAAAGAACTCATTTTTTGTAATTTCGAAATTAATATTTTGGTTTGGATCCCTACTTTTGTTTTACAAAAGAACTCAATTTTTAGTAATTTGGATATTTATATTTTATTTTCGAACCGTACTTTTGTTTTACAAAAACAATTCAATTTTTAATAATTTCGAAGTTGATATATTATTTTGGATCCCTACTTTTCTTTTACAAAAAGAACTCAATTTTTAGTAATTTGGATATTTATATTTTATTTTCGATTCGTACTTTTGTTTGACCAAAAGAATTCAATTTTAATAATTTCGAAATTTATATATTATTTTTCATTCAGTAGTTTTGTTTTACAAAAAGAAACTCAATTTTTCATAATTTTGAAATTTATATTTTATTCTCCATACGTACTTTTGTTTTATGCAAAAGAACTCAATTTTTGTAATTTCCAAATTGATATTTTATTTTGGATCCCTACATTTGTTATACAAAAGAACTAAATTTTTAGTGATTTGGATATTTATATTTTATTTTCGATCCGTAGTTTTGTTTTACATAAAGAATTCAATTTTTAATAATTTCGAAATTGATATATTATTTTTCATCCGTAGTTTTGTTTTACAAAAAGAAACTCAATTTTTCTTAATTTTGCAATTTATATTTTATTCTCGATACGTACTTTTGTTCTATGCAAAAGAACTCAATTTTTGTAATTTCGAAATTGATATTTTATTTTGGATCCCTACTTTTGTTTTACAAAAAGAATTCAATTTTTAATAATTTCGAAATTGATATATTATTTTGGATCCCTACTTTTCTTTTACAAAAAGAACTCAATTTTTAGTAATTTGGATATTTATATTTTATTTTCGATCCAGTAGTTTTGTTTTACAAAAAGAATTCAATTTTTAATAATTTCGAAATTGATATATTATTTTTCATCCTTAGTTTTGTTTTACAAAAAGAAACTCAATTTTTCTTAATTTTGAAATTTATATTTTATTCTCGATCACGTACTTTTGTTCTATGCAAAAGAACTCAATTTTTGTAATTTCGAAATTGATATTTTCTTTTGGATCCCTACTTTTGTTTTACAAAAGAACTCAGTTTTTAGTAATTTGGATATTTATATTTTATTTTCGAACCAGTACTTTTGTTTTACAAAAGAATTAAATTTTTAATAATTTCGAAATTGATATATTATTTTTCATCCTTAGTTTTGTTTTACAAAAAGAAACTCAATTTTTCTTAATTTTGAAATTTATATTTTATTCTCGATACGTACTTTTGTTCTATGCAAAAGAACTCAATTTTTGTAATTTCGAAATTGATATTTTCTTTTGGATCCCTACTTTTGTTTTACAAAAAGAATTCAATTTTTAATAATTTCGAAATTGATATATTATTTTGGATCCCTACTTTTGTTTTACAAAAGAACTCAATTTTTAGTAATTTGGATATTTATATTTTATTTTCGATCCAGTAGTTTTGTTTTACAAAAAGAATTCAATTTTTAATAATTTCGAAATTGATATATTATTTTTCATCCTTAGTTTTGTTTTACAAAAAAGAAACTCAATTTTTCTTAATTTTGAAATTTATATTTTATTCTCGATACGTACTTTTGTTCTACGCAAAAGAACTCAATTTTTTGTAATTTCGAAATTGTTATTTTGTTTTGGATCCCTACTTTTGTTTTACAAAAGAACTCAATTTTTAGTAATTTGGATATTTATATTTTATTTTCGAACCGTACTTTTGTTTTACAAAAACAATTCAATTTTTAATAATTTCGAAGTTGATATATTATTTTGGATCCCTACTTTTCTTTTACAAAAGAACTCAATTTTTAGTAATTTGGATATTTATATTTTATTTTCGATTCGTACTTTTGTTTGACCAAAAGAATTCAATTTTTAATAATTTCGAAATTTATATATTATTTTTCATTCAGTAGTTTTGTTTTACAAAAAGAAACTCAATTTTTCATAATTTTGAAATTTATATTTTATTCTCCATACGTACTTTTGTTTTATGCAAAAGAACTCAATTTTGTAATTTCCAAATTGATATTTTATTTTGGATCCCTACTTTTGTTTTACAAAAAGAACTAAATTTTTAGTGATTTGGATATTTATATTTTATTTTCGATCCGTAGTTTTGTTTCTACAGAAAGAATTCAATTTTTAATAATTTCGAAATTGATATATTATTTTTCATCCGTAGTTTTGTTTTACAAAAAAGAAACTCAATTTTTCTTAATTTTGCAATTTATATTTTATTCTCGATACGTACTTTTGTTCTATGCAAAAGAACTCAAATTTTTGTAATTTCGAAATTGATATTTTATTTTGGATCCCTACTTTTGTTTTACAAAAAGAATTCAATTTTTAATAATTTTGAAATTGGTATATTATTTTGGATCCCTACTTTTCTTTTACAAAAGAACTCAATTTTTAGTAATTTGGATATTTATATTTTATTTTCGATCCAGTAGTTTTGTTTTACAAAAGAATTCAATTTTTAATAATTTCGAAATTGATATATTATTTTTCATCCTTAGTTTTGTTTTACAAAAAAGAAACTCAATTTTTCTTAATTTTGAAATTTATATTTTATTCTCGATACGTACTTTTGTTCTATGCAAAAGAACTCAATTTTTTGTAATTTCGAAATTGATATTTTATTTTGGATCCCTACTTTTGTTTTACAAAAAGAACTCAGTTTTTAGTAATTTGGATATTTATATTTTATTTTCCAACCGTACTTTTGTTTTACAAAAAGAATTAAATTTTTAATAATTTCCAGATTGATATATTATTTTTCATCCGTAGTTTTGTTTTACAAAAAGAAACTCAATTTTTCATAATTTTGAAATTTATATTTTATTCTCGATCACGTACTTTTGTTCTATGCAAAAGAACTCAATTTTTGTAATTTCGAAATTGATATTTTATTTTGGATCCCTACTTTTGTTTTACAAAAAGAACTCAATTTTTAGTAATTTGGATTTTTATATTTTATTCTCGATATGTGCTTTGGTTTTATGCAAAAGAACTCATTTTTTTGTAATTTCGAAATTAATATTTTGGTTTGGATCCCTACTTTTGTTTTACAAAAAGAACTCAATTTTTAGTAATTTGGATATTTATATTTTATTTTCGAACCGTACTTTTGTTTTACAAAAACAATTCAATTTTTAATAATTTCGAAGTTGATATATTATTTTGGATCCCTACTTTTCTTTTACAAAAAGAACTCAATTTTTAGTAATTTGGATATTTATATTTTATTTTCGATTCGTACTTTTGTTTTACAAAAAGAATTCAATTTTTAATAATTTCGAAATTTATATATTATTTTTCATTCGTAGTTTTGTTTTACAAAAAAGAAACTCAATTTTTCATAATTTTGAAATTTATATTTTATTCTCCATACGTACTTTTGTTTTATGCAAAAGAACTCAATTTTTTGTAATTTCCAAATTGATATTTTATTTTGGATCCCTACATTTGTTATACAAAAAGAACTAAATTTTTAGTGATTTGGATATTTATATTTTATTTTCGATCCGTAGTTTTGTTTTACATAAAGAATTCAATTTTTAATAATTTCGAAATTGATATATTATTTTTCATCCGTAGTTTTGTTTTACAAAAAGAAACTCAATTTTTCTTAATTTTGCAATTTATATTTTATTCTCGATCACGTACTTTTGTTCTATGCAAAAGAACTCAATTTTTGTAATTTCGAAATTGATATTTTATTTTGGATCCCTACTTTTGTTTTACAAAAAGAATTCAATTTTTAATAATTTCGAAATTGATATATTATTTTGGATCCCTACTTTTCTTTTACAAAAAGAACTCAATTTTTAGTAATTTGGATATTTATATTTTATTTTCGATCCGTAGTTTTGTTTTACAAAAAGAATTCAATTTTTAATAATTTCGAAATTGATATATTATTTTTCATCCTTAGTTTTGTTTTACAAAAAGAAACTCAATTTTTCTTAATTTTGAAATTTATATTTTATTCTCGATCACGTACTTTTGTTCTATGCAAAAGAACTCAATTTTTGTAATTTCGAAATTGATATTTTATTTTGGATCCCTACTTTTGTTTTACAAAAAGAACTCAGTTTTTAGTAATTTGGATATTTATATTTTATTTTCGAACCAGTACTTTTGTTTTACAAAAGAATTAAATTTTTAATAATTTCGAAATTGATATATTATTTTTCATCCTTAGTTTTGTTTTACAAAAAGAAACTCAATTTTTCTTAATTTTGAAATTTATATTTTATTCTCGATCACGTACTTTTGTTCTATGCAAAAGAACTCAATTTTTGTAATTTCGAAATTGATATTTTCTTTTGGATCCCTACTTTTGTTTTACAAAAGAATTCAATTTTTAATAATTTCGAAATTGATATATTATTTTGGATCCCTACTTTTGTTTTACAAAAAGAACTCAATTTTTAGTAATTTGGATATTTATATTTTATTTTCGATCCGTAGTTTTGTTTTACAAAAAGAATTCAATTTTTAATAATTTCGAAATTGATATATTATTTTTCATCCGTAGTTTTGTTTTACAAAAAAGAAACTCAATTTTTCATAATTTTGAAATTTATATTTTATTCTCGATACGTACTTTTGTTCTACGCAAAAGAACTCAATTTTTTTGTAATTTCGAAATTGATATTTTATTTTGGATCCCTACTTTTGTTTTACAAAAAGAACTCAATTTTTAGTAATTTGGATATTTATATTTTATTTTCGAACCGTACTTTTGTTTTACAAAAACAATTCAATTTTTAATAATTTCGAAGTTGATATATTATTTTGGATCCCTACTTTTCTTTTACAAAAGAACTCAATTTTTAGTAATTTGGATATTTATATTTTATTTTCGATTCAGTACTTTTGTTTGACCAAAAGAATTCAATTTTTAATAATTTCGAAATTTATATATTATTTTTCATTCGTAGTTTTGTTTTACAAAAAGAAACTCAATTTTTCATAATTTTGAAATTTATATTTTATTCTCCATACGTACTTTTGTTTTATGCAAAAGAACTCAATTTTTTGTAATTTCCAAATTGATATTTTATTTTGGATCCCTACTTTTGTTTTACAAAAAGAACTAAATTTTTAGTGATTTGGATATTTATATTTTATTTTCGATCCGTAGTTTTGTTTTACAGTAAAGAATTCAATTTTTAATAATTTCGAAATTGATATATTATTTTTCATCCGTAGTTTTGTTTTACAAAAAGAAACTCAATTTTTCTTAATTTTGCAATTTATATTTTATTCTCGATACGTACTTTTGTTCTATGCAAAAGAACTCAAATTTTGTAATTTCGAAATTGATATTTTATTTTGGATCCCTACTTTTGTTTTACAAAAAGAATTCAATTTTTAATAATTTCGAAATTGGTATATTATTTTGGATCCCTACTTTTCTTTTACAAAAAGAACTCAATTTTTAGTAATTTGGATATTTATATTTTATTTTCGATCCAGTAGTTTTGTTTTACAAAAGAATTCAATTTTTAATAATTTCGAAATTGATATATTATTTTTCATCCTTAGTTTTGTTTTACAAAAAGAAACTCAATTTTTCTTAATTTTGAAATTTATATTTTATTCTCGATACGTACTTTTGTTCTATGCAAAAGAACTCAATTTTTTGTAATTTCGAAATTGATATATTATTTTTCATTCGTAGTTTTGTTTTACAAAAAAGAAACTCAATTTTTCTTAATTTTGAAATTTATATTTTATTCTCGATACGTACTTCATGTTCTATGCAAAAGAACTCAATTTTTGTAATTTCGAAATTGATATTTTATTTTGGATCCCTACTTTTGTTTTACAAAAAGAACTCAATTTTTAGTAATTTGGATATTTATATTTTATTTTCGAACCGTAGTTTTGTTTTACAAAAGAATTCAATGTTTAATAATTTCAAAATTGATATATTATTTTTCATCCGTAGTTTTGTTTTACAAAAAGAAACTCAATTTTTCTTAATTTTGAAATTTATATTTGATTCTCGATCACGTATTTTTGTTCTATGCAAAAGAACTCAATTTTTGTAATTTCGAAATTGATATTTTATTTTGGATCCCTACTTTTGTTTTACAAAAATAACTCAATTTTTAGTAATTTGGATATTTATATTTTATTTTCGATCCAGTACTTTTGTTTTACAAAAAGAATTCAATTTTTAATAATTTCGAAATTGATATATTATTTTTCATTCGTAGTTTTGGTTTACAAAAAAGAAACTCAATTTTTCATAATTTTGAAATTTATATTTTATTCTCGATACGTACTTTTGTTCTATGCAAAAGAACTCAATTTTTTGTAATTTCGAAATTGACATTTTATTTTGGATCCCTACTTTTGTTTTACAAAAATAAATAAATTTTTAGTAATTTGGATATTTATATTTTATTTTCGATCCGTACTTTTGTTTTACAAAAGAATTCCATTTTTAATAATTTCGAAATTGATATATTATTTTTCATTCGTAGTTTTGGTTTACAAAAAGAAACTCAATTTTTCATAATTTTGAAATTTATATTTTATTCTCGATACGTACTTTTGTTCTATGCAAAAGAACTCAATTTTTGTAATTTCGAAATTGACATTTTATTTTGGATCCCTACTTTTGTTTTACAAAAATAAATAAATTTTTAGTAATTTGGATATTTATATTTTATTTTCGATCCAGTACTTTTGTTTTACAAAAAGAATTCCATTTTTAATAATTTCGAAATTGATATATTATTTTTCATTCGTAGTTTTGGTTTACAAAAAGAAACTCAATTTTTCATAATTTTGAAATTTATATTTTATTCTCGATACGTACTTTTGTTCTATGCAAAAGAACTCAATTTTTGTAATTTCGAAATTGATATATTATTTTTCATTCGTAGTTTTGTTTTACAAAAAAGAAACTCAATTTTTCTTAATTTTGAAATTTATATTTTATTCTCGATACGTACTTCTGTTCTATGCAAAAGAACTCAATTTTTTGTAATTTCGAAATTGATATTTTATTTTGGATCCCTACTTTTGTTTTACAAAAAGAACTCAATTTTTAGTAATTTGGATATTTATATTTTATTTTCGAACCGTAGTTTTGTTTTACAAAAAGAATTCAATGTTTAATAATTTCGAAATTGATATATTATTTTTCATCCGTAGTTTTGTTTTACAAAAAAGAAACTCAATTTTTCATAATTTTGAAATTTATATTTTATTCTCGATACGTACTTTTGTTCTATGCAAAAGAACTCAATTTTTTGTAATTTCGAAATTGACATTTTATTTTGGATCCCCACTTTTGTTTTACAAAAATAAATAAATTTTTAGTAATTTGGATATTTATATTTTATTTTCGATCCGTACTTTTGTTTTACAAAAAGAATTCCATTTTTAATAATTTCGAAATTGATATATTATTTTTCATTCGTAGTTTTGGTTTACAAAAAAGAAACTCAATTTTTCATAATTTTGAAATTTATATTTTATTCTCGATACGTACTTTTGTTCTATGCAAAAGAACTCAATTTTTTGTAATTTCGAAATTGACATTTTATTTTGGATCCCCACTTTTGTTTTACAAAAATAAATAAATTTTTAGTAATTTGGATATTTATATTTTATTTTCGATCCAGTACTTTTGTTTTACAAAAAGAATTCCATTTTTAATAATTTCGAAATTGATATATTATTTTTCATTCGTAGTTTTGGTTTACAAAAAGAAACTCAATTTTTCATAATTTTGAAATTTATATTTTATTCTCGATCACGTACTTTTGTTCTATGCAAAAGAACTCAATTTTTGTAATTTCGAAATTGATATATTATTTTTCATTCGTAGTTTTGTTTTACAAAAAGAAACTCAATTTTTCTTAATTTTGAAATTTATATTTTATTCTCGATCACGTACTTACGTTCTATGCAAAAGAACTCAATTTTTTGTAATTTCGAAATTGATATTTTATTTTGGATCCCTACTTTTGTTTTACAAAAAGAACTCAATTTTTAGTAATTTGGATATTTATATTTTATTTTCGAACCGTAGTTTTGTTTTACAAAAAGAATTCAATGTTTAATAATTTCGAAATTGATATATTATTTTTCATCCGTAGTTTTGTTTTACAAAAAAGAAACTCAATTTTTCTTAATTTTGAAATTTATATTTGATTCTCGATACGTATTTTTGTTCTATGCAAAAGAACTCAATTTTTTGTAATTTCGAAATTGATATTTTATTTTGGATCCCTACTTTTGTTTTACAAAAATAACTCAATTTTTAGTAATTTGGATATTTATATTTTATTTTCGATCCGTACTTTTGTTTTACAAAAAGAATTCCATTTTTAATAATTTCGAAATTGATATATTATTTTTCATTCGTAGTTTTGGTTTACAAAAAAGAAACTCAATTTTTCATAATTTTGAAATTTATATTTTATTCTCGATACGTACTTTTGTTCTATGCAAAAGAACTCAATTTTTTGTAATTTCGAAATTGACATTTTATTTTGGATCCCTACTTTTGTTTTACAAAAAGAACTCAATTTTTAGTAATTTGGATATTTGTATTTTATTTTCGATCCGTACTTTTATTTTACAAAAAGAATTCAATTTTTAATAATTTCGAAATTGATATATTATTTTTCATTCGTGGTTTTGTGTCAAAAAAAAGAAACTCAATTTTTCATAATTTTGAAATTTATATTTTATTCTCGATACGTACTTTGGTTCTATGCAAAAGAACTCAATTTTTTGTAATTTCGAAATTGATATTTTATTTTGGATCCCTACTTTTGTTTTACAAAATAACTCAATTTTTAGTAATTTGGATATTTATATTTTATTTTCGATCCGTACTTTTGTTTTACAAAAAGAATTCCATTTTTAATAATTTCGAAATTGATATATTATTTTTCATTCGTAGTTTTGGTTTACAAAAAAGAAACTCAATTTTTCATAATTTTGAAATTTATATTTTATTCTCGATTTGTACTTTTGTTCTATGCAAAAGAACTCAATTTTTTGTAATTTCGAAATTGATATATTATTTTTCATTCGTAGTTTTGTTTTACAAAAAAGAAACTCAATTTTTCATAATTTTGAAATTTATATTTTATTCTCGATACGTACTTTTGTTCTATGCAAATGAACTCAATTTTTTGTATTTTCGAAATTGATATTTTATTTTGGATCCCTACTTTTGTTTTACAAAAAGAACTCAATTTTTAGTAATTTGGATATTTATATTTTATTTTCGAACCGTACTTTTGTTTTACAAAAAGAATTCAATTTTTAATAATTTTGATATTGATATATTATTTTTCATCCGTAGTTTTGTTTTACAAAAAAGAAACTCAATTTTTCTTAATTTTGAAATTTATATTTGATTCTCGATACGTATTTTTGTTCTATGCAAAAGAACTCAATTTTTTGTAATTTCGAAATTGATATTTTATTTTGGATCCCTACTTTTGTTTTACAAAAATAACTCAATTTTTAGTAATTTGGATATTTATATTTTATTTTCGATCCGTACTTTTGTTTTACAAAAAGAATTCCATTTTTAATAATTTCGAAATTGATATATTATTTTTCATTCGTAGTTTTGGTTTACAAAAAAGAAACTCAATTTTTCATAATTTTGAAATTTATATTTTATTCTCGATACGTACTTTTGTTCTATGCAAAAGAACTCAATTTTTTGTAATTTCGAAATTGACATTTTATTTTGGATCCCTACTTTTGTTTTACAAAAATAAATAAATTTTTAGTAATTTGGATATTTATATTTTATTTTCGATCCGTACTTTTGTTTTACAAAAAGAATTCCATTTTTAATAATTTCAAAATTGATATATTATTTTTCATTCGTAGTTTTGGTTTACAAAAAGAAACTCAATTTTTCATAATTTTGAAATTTATATTTTATTCTCGATACGTACTTTTGTTCTATGCAAAAGAACTCAATTTTTTGTAATTTCAAAATTGATATATTATTTTTCATTCGTAGTTTTGTTTTACAAAAAAGAAACTCAATTTTTCTTAATTTTGAAATTTATATTTTATTCTCGATACGTACTTCTGTTCTATGCAAAAGAACTCAATTTTTTGTAATTTCGAAATTGATATTTTATTTTGGATCCCTACTTTTGTTTTACAAAAGAACTCAATTTTTAGTAATTTGGATATTTATATTTTATTTTCGAACCGTAGTTTTGTTTTACAAAAAGAATTCAATGTTTAATAATTTCGAAATTGATATATTATTTTTCATCCGTAGTTTTGTTTTACAAAAAGAAACTCAATTTTTCTTAATTTTGAAATTTATATTTGATTCTCGATACGTATTTTTGTTCTATGCAAAAGAACTCAATTTTTGTAATTTCGAAATTGATATTTTATTTTGGATCCCTACTTTTGTTTTACAAAAATAACTCAATTTTTAGTAATTTGGATATTTATATTTTATTTTCGATCCGTACTTTTGTTTTACAAAAAGAATTCCATTTTTAATAATTTCGAAATTGATATATTATTTTTCATTCGTAGTTTTGGTTTACAAAAAAGAAACTCAATTTTTCATAATTTTGAAATTTATATTTTATTCTCGATATGTACTTTGGTTTTATGCAAAAGAACTGAATTTTTTGTAATTTCGAAATTGATATTTTATTTTGGATCCCTACTTTTGTTTTACAAAAAGAACTCAATTTTTAGTAATTTGGATATTTGTATTTTATTTTCGATCCGTACTTTTATTTTACAAAAAGAATTCAATTTTTAATAATTTCGAAATTGATATATTATTTTTCATTCGTGGTTTTGTTTCAAAAAAAAGAAACTCAATTTTTCATAATTTTTAAATTTATATTTTATTCTCGATACGTACTTTGGTTCTATGCAAAAGAACTCAATTTTTTGTAATTTCGAAATTGATATTTTATTTTGGATCCCTACTTTTGTTTTACAAAATAACTCAATTTTTAGTAATTTGGATATTTATATTTTATTTTCGATCCGTACTTTTGTTTTACAAAAAGAATTCAATTTTTAATAATTTTGAAATTGATATATTATTTTTCATTCGTAGTTTTGGTTTACAAAAAGAAACTCAATTTTCATAATTTTGAAATTTATATTTTATTCTCGATCACGTACTTTTGTTCTATGCAAAAGAACTCAATTTTTGTAATTTCGAAATTGATATATTATTTTTCATTCGTAGTTTTGTTTTACAAAAAGAAACTCAATTTTTCATAATTTTGAAATTTATATTTTATTCTCGATACGTACTTTTGTTCTATGCAAATGAACTCAATTTTTTGTATTTTCGAAATTGATATTTTATTTTGGATCCCTACTTTTGTTTTACAAAAAGAACTCAATTTTTAGTAATTTGGATATTTATATTTTATTTTCGAACCGTACTTTTGTTTTACAAAAAGAATTCAATTTTTAATAATTTTGATATTGATATATTATTTTTCATCCGTAGTTTTGTTTTACAAAAAAGAAACTCAATTTTTCATAATTTTGAAATTTATATTTTATTCTCGATACGTACTTTTGTTCTATGCAAAAGAACTCAATATTTTGTAATTTCGAAATTGATATATTATTTTTCATTCGTAGTTTTGTTTTACAAAAAAGAAACTCAATTTTTCTTAATTTTGAAATTTATATTTTATTCTCGATACGTACTTTTGTTCTATGCAAAAGAACTCAATTTTTTGTAATTTCGAAATTGACATTTTATTTTGGATCCCTACTTTTGTGTTACAAAAATAAATAAATTTTTAGTAATTTGGATATTTCTATTTTATTTTCGATCCGTACTTTTGTTTTACAAAAAGAATTCCATTTTTAATAATTTCGAAATTGATATATTATTTTTCATTCGTAGTTTTGGTTTACAAAAAGAAACTCAATTTTTCATAATTTTGAAATTTATATTTTATTCTCGATCACGTACTTTTGTTCTATGCAAAAGAACTCAATTTTTGTAATTTCGAAATTGATATATTATTTTTCATTCGTAGTTTTGTTTTACAAAAAAGAAACTCAATTTTTCTTAATTTTGAAATTTATATTTTATTCTCGATACGTACTTCTGTTCTATGCAAAAGAACTCAATTTTTTGTAATTTTGAAATTGATATTTTATTTTGGATCCCTACTTTTGTTTTACAAAAAGAACTCAATTTTTAGTAATTTGGATATTTATATTTTATTTTCGAACCGTACTTTTGTTTTACAAAAAGAATTCAATTTTTAACAATTTCGAAATTGATATATTATTTTGGATCCCTACTTTTCTTTTACAAAAAGAACTCAATTTTTAGTAATTTGGATATTTATATTTTATTTTCGATCCGTACTTTTGTTTTACCAAAAGAATTCAATTTTTAATAATTTCGAAATTGATATATTATTTTTCATCCGTAGTTTTGTTTTTTAAAACAGAAACTCAATTTTTCATAATTTTGAAATTTATATTTTATTCTCGATACGTACTTTTATTCTATGCAAAAGCACTCAATTTTTTGTAATTTTGAAATTGATATTTTATTTTGGATCCCTACTTTTGTTTTACAAAAAGAACTCAATTTTTAGTAATTTGGATTTTTATATTTTATTCTCGATATGTGCTTTGGTTTTATGCAAAAGAACTCAATTTTTTGTAATTTTGAAATTTATATTTTGTTTTGGATCCCTACTTTTATTTTACAAAAAGAACTCACTTTTTAGTAATTTGGATATTTATATTTTATTTTCGAACCGTACTTTTGTTTTACAAAAAGAATTCAATTTTTAATAATTTCTTAATTGATATATTGTTTTTCATTTGTAGTTTTCTTTTATAAAAAAGAAACTCAATTTTTCATAATTTTGAAATTTATATTTTATTCTCGATACGTACTTTTGTTCTATGCAAAAGAACTCAATTTTTTGTTATTTCAAAATTGATATTTTATTTTGGATCTCTACTTTTGTTTTACAAAAAGAACTCAATTTTTAGTAATTTGGATTTTTATATTTTATTATCGATATGTACTTTGGTTTTATGCAAAAGAACTCAATTTTTTTGTAATTTCGAAATTTATATTTTGATTTGGATCCCTACTTTTGTTTTACAAAAAGAACTCAATTTTTAATAATTTGGATATTTATATTTTATTTTCGATCCGTACTTTTGTTTTAAAAAAATTCAATTTTTAATAATTTCGAAATTGATATATTATTTTTCATCCGTAGTTTTGTTTTACAAAAAAGAAACTCCATTTTTCATAATTTTGAAATTTATATTTTATTCTCGATACGTACTTTTGTTCTATGCAAAACAACTTAATTTTTTGTAATTTCGAAATTGATATTTTATTTTGGATCCCTACTTTTGTTTTACAAAAAGAACTCAATTTTTAGTAATTTGGATATTTATATTTTATTCTCGATATGTACTTTGCTTTATGCAAAACAACTCAATTTTTTGTAATTTCGAAATTGATATTTTATATTGGATCCCTACATTTGTTTTACAAAAAGAACGCAATTTTTACTAATTTGGATATTTATATTTTATTCTCGATCCTTTCTTTTGTTTTACCAAAATAATTTAATTTTTAATAATTTCGAAATTGATATTTTATTTTGGATCCCTACTTTTCTTTTACAAAAAGAACTCAATTTTTACTAATTTGGATATTTATATTTTATTTTCGATATGTACTTTGGTTTTATGCAAAAGAACTCAATGTTTTGTAATTTCGAAATTTATATTTTATTTTGGATCCCTACTTTTGTTTTACAAAGAGAACTCAATTTATACTAATTTGGATATTTATATTTTATTTTCGATCCGTACTTTTGTTTTACAAAAAGACCTCAATTTTTAATAATTCCGAAATTGATATATTATTTTTCATTCATAGTTTTGTTTTACAAAAAAGAAATTCAATTTTTCATAATTTTGAAATTTATATTTTATTCTCGATACGTACTTTTGTTCTATGCAAAAGAACTCAATTTTTTGTAATTTCGAAATGGATATTTTATTTTGGATCCCTACTTTTGTTTTACAAAAAGAACTCAATTTTTAGTAATTTGGATATTTATATTTTATTTTCGATCCGTACTTTTGTTTTACAAAAAGAATTCAATTTTTAATAATTTCGAAATTGATATATTATTTTTCATCCGTAGTTTTGTTTTACAAAAACGAAACTCAATTTTTAATAATTTTGAAATTTATATTTTATTCTCGATACGTACTTTAGTTCTATGCAAAAGAACTCATTTTTTTGTAATTTCGAAATTGATATTTTATTTTGGATCCCTGCTTTTCTTTTACAAAAAGAACTCAATTTTTAGTAATTTGGATATTTATATTTTATTCTCGATATGTAATTTGGTTTTATGCAAAACAACTCAATTGTTTGTAATTTCGAAATTGATATTTTATTTTAGATTCCCTACTTTTGTTTTACAAAAAGAACGCAATTTTACTTAATTTGGATATTTATATTTTATTCTCGATCCTTTCTTTTGTTTTACCAAAAGAATTTAATTTTTAATAATTTCGAAATTGATATTTTATTTTGGATCCCTACTTTTCTTTTACAAAAAGAACTCAATTTTTACTAATTTGGATATTTATATTTTATTTTCGATATGTACTTTGGTTTTATGCAAAAGAACTCAATGTTTTGTAATTTCGAAATTTATATTTTATTTTGGATCCCTACTTTTGTTTTACAAAGAGAACTCAATTTATACTAATTTGGATATTTATATTTTATTTTCGATCCGTACTTTTGTTTTACAAAAAGACCTCAATTTTTAATAATTCCGAAATTGATATATTATTTTTCATTCGTAGTTTTGTTTTACAAAAAAGAATCTCAATTTTTCATAATTTTGAAATTTATATTTTATTCTCGATACGTACTTTTGTTCTATGCAAAAGAACTCAATTTTTGTAATTTCGAAATTGATATTTTATTTTGGATCCCTACTTTTGTTTTACAAAAAGAACTCAATTTTTAGTAATTTGGATATTTATATTTTATTTTCGATCCAGTACTTTTGTTTTACAAAAAGAATTCAATTTTTAATAATTTCGAAATTGATATATTATTTTTCATCCGTAGTTTTGTTTTACAAAAACGAAACTCAATTTTTAATAATTTTGAAATTTATATTTTATTCTCGATACGTACTTTAGTTCTATGCAAAAAACTCATTTTTTTGTAATTTCAAAATTGATATTTTATTTTGGATCCCTGCTTTTCTTTTACAAAAAGAACTCAATTTTTAGTAATTTGGATATTTATATTTTATTCTCGATATGTAATTTGGTTTTATGCAAAACAACTCAATTTTTTGTAATTTCGAAATTGATATTTTATTTTGGATTCCCTACTTTTGTTTTACAAAAAGAACGCAATTTTTACTAATTTGGATATTTATATTTTATTCTCGATCCCTTCTTTTGTTTTACCAAAAGAATTTAATTTTTAATAATTTTGAAATTGATATTTTATTTTGGATCCCTACTTTTCTTTTACAAAAAGAACTCAATTTTTACTAATTTGGATATTTATATTTTATTCTCGATATGTACTTTGGTTTTTTGCAAAAGAACTCAATTTTTTGTAATTTCGAAATTTATATTTTATTTTGGATCCCTACTTTTGTTTTACAAGGAGAACTCAATTTATACTAATTTGGATATTTATATTTTATTTTCGATCCGTACTTTTGTTTTACAAAAAGACCTCAATTTTTAATAATTTCGAAATTGATATATTATTTTTCATCCGTAGTTTTGTTTTACAAAAAAGAAACTCAATTTTTCATAATTTTGAAATTTATATTTTATTCTCGATACGTACGTTTGTTCTATGCAAAAGAACTCAATTTTTTGTAATTTCGAAATTGATATTTTATTTTGGATCCCTACTTTTGTTTTACAAAAAGAACTCAATTTTTAGTAATTTGGATATTTATATTTTATTCTAGATATGTACTTTGGTTTTATGCAAAAGAACTCAATTTTTTGTAATTTCCAAATTGATATTTTATTTTGGATCGCGACTTTTTTTTTACAAAAGGAACTCAATTTTTAGTAATTTGGATATTTATATTTTATTTTTGATATGTACTGTGGTTTTGTGCAAAAGAACTCAATTTTTTGTAATTTCGAAATTGATATTTTGTATTGGATCCCTAATTTTGTTTTACAAAAAGAACTCAATTTTTAGTAATTTGGATATTTATATTTTATTCTCGATCCGTACTTTGGTTTTACCAAAAGAATTCAATTTTTAATAATTTCGAAATTGATATTTTATTTTGGATCCCTACTTTTCTATTACAAAAAGAATTCAATTTTTAGTTATTTGGATATTTATATTTTATTCTCGATCCGTACTTTTGTTTTACCAAAAGAATTCAATTTTTAATAATTTCGAAATTGGTATTTTATTTTGGATCCCTACTTTTCTTTTACAAAAAGAACTCAATTTTTAGTAATTTGGATATTTATAATTTATTTTCGATATGTACTGTGGTTTTGCGCAAAAGAACTCAATTTTTTGTAATTTCGAAATTTATTTTTTATTTGGATCCCTACTTTTGTTTTACAAAAAGAACTCAATTTTTAGTAATTTGGATATTTATATTTTATTCTCGTTATGTACTTTGGTTTTATGCAAAAGAACTGAATTTTTTGTAATTTCGAAATTGATATTTTATTTTGGATCCCTACAGTTGTTTTACAAAAAGAACTCAATTTTTAGTAATTTGGATATTTGTATTTTATTTTCGATCCGTACTTTTATTTTACAAAAAGAATTCAATTTTTAATAATTTAGAAATTGATATATTATTTTTCATCCGTGGTTTTTGTTTTACAAAAAAGAAACTCAATTTTTCATAATTTTGAAATTTATATTTTATTCTCGATACGTACTTTGGTTCTGTGCAAAAGAATTAAATTTTTTGTAATTTCAAAATTGATATTTTATTTTGGATCCCTAGTTTTGTTTTACAAAAAGAACACAATTTTTAGTAATTTGGATATTTATATTTTATTTTCGATCTGTACTTTTGTTTTACAAAAAGAATTCAATTATTAATAATTTCGAAATTGATATATTATTTTTCATTCGTGGTTTTGTTTCACAAAAAAGAAACTCAATTTTTCATAATTTTGAAATTTATATTTTATTCTCGATACGTACTTTTGTTCTATGCAAAAGAACTCAATTTTTTGTAATTTTGAAATTGATATTTTATTTTGAATCCCTACTTTTGTTTTACAAAACGAACTAAATTTTTAGTAATTTGGATATTTATATTTTATTCTCGATATGTAGTTTGGTTTTGTGCAAAAGAACTCAATTTTTTGTAATTTCGAAATTGATATTTTATTTTGGATCCCTACTTTTGTTTTACAAAAAGAACTCAATTTTTAGTAATTTGGATATTTATATTTTATTTTCGATTCGTACTTTTATTTTACAAAAAGAATTCAATTTTTAATAATTTCGAAATTGATATATTATTTTTCATTCGTGGTTTTGTTTCACAAAAAAGAAACTCAATTTTTCATAATTTTGAAATTTATATTTTATTCTCGATACGTACTTTGGTTCTATGCAAAAGAACTCAATTTTTTGTAATTTCGAAATTGATATTTTATTTTGGATCCCTACTTTTGTTTTACAAAAAGAACTCAATTTTTAGTAATTTGGATATTTATATTTTATTTTCGATTCGTACTTTTGTTTTAAAAAAAGAATTCAATTTGCAATAATTTCAAAATTGATATATTATTTTTCATTCGTGGTTTTGTTTCACAAAAAAGAAACTCAATTTTTCATAAGTTTGAAATTTATATTTTATTCTCGATACGTACTTTTGTTCTATGCAAAAGAACTCAATTTTTTGTAATTTCGAAATTGATATTTTATTTTGGATCCCTACTTTTGTTTTACAAAAAGAATTCAATTTTTAATAATTTCGAAATTGATATAATATTTTTCAACCGTAGTTTTGTTTTACAAAAAAGAAACTCAATTTTTCATAAGTTTGAAATTTATATTTTATTCTCGATACGTACTTTTGTTCTATGCAAAAGAACTCAATTTTTTGTAATTTCGAAATTGATATTTTATTTTGGATCCCTACTTTTGTTTTACAAAAAGAATTCAATTTTTAGTAATTTGGATTTCTATATCTTATTCTCGATATGTACTTTGGTTTTATGCAAAAGAACTCAATTTTTTGTAATGTCGAAATTTATATTTTGTTTTGGATCCCTACATTTGTTTTACAAAAAGAACTCAATTTTTAGTAATTTGGATATTTGTATTTTATTTTCGATCCGTACTTTTATTTTACAAAAAGAATTCAATTTCTAATAATTTCGAAATTGATATATTATTTTTCATTCGTGGTTTTGTTTCACAAAAAAGAAACTCAATTTTTCGTAATTTTGAAATTTATATTTTATTCTCGATACGTACTTTGGTTCTATGCAAAAGAACTCAATTTTTTGTAATTTCGAAATTGATATTTTATTTTGGATCCCTACTTTTCTTTTAAAAAAAAAACTCAATTTTTAGTAATTTGGATATTTATATTTTATTTTCGATTCGTACTTTTGTTTTACAAAAAGAATTCAATTTGCAATAATTTCAAAATTGATATATTATTTTTCATTCGTGATTTTGTTTCACAAAAAAGAAACTCAATTTTTCATAATTTTGAAATTTATATTTTATTCTCGATACGTACTTTGGTTCTATGCAAAAGAATTAAATTTTTTGTAATTTCGAAATTGATATTTTATTTTGGATCCCTAGTTTTGTTTTACAAAAAGAACTCAATTTTTAGTAATTTTGATATTTATATTTTATTTTCGATCCGTACTTTTGTTTTACAAAAAGAATTCAATTTTTAATAATTTCGAAATTGATATATTATTTTTCATTCGTGGTTTTTTTTCACAAAAAAGAAACTCAATTTTTCATAATTTTGAAATTTATATTTTATTCTCGATACGTACTTTTGTTCTATGCAAAAGAACTCAATTTTTTGTAATTTTTTAATTGATATTTTATTTTGGATCCCTACTTTTGTTTTACAAAAACAAATCAATTTTTAGTAATTTGGATTTTTATATTTTATTCTCGATATGGACTTTGGTTTTATGCAAAAGAACTCAATTTTTTGTAATTTCGAAATTGATATATTAGTTTTCATTCGTAGTTTTGTTTTACAAAAAAGAAACTCAATTTTTCATAATTTTGAAATTTATATTTTATTTTCGATCCGTACTTTTGTTTGACCAAAAGAATTCAATTTTTAATAATTTCGAAATTGATATATTATTTTTCATTCGTAGTTTTGTTTTACAAAAAGGAAACTCAATTTTTCATAATTTTGAAATTTAAATTTTATTCTCGATACGTACTTTTGTTCTTTGTAAAAGAACTCCATTTTTTGTAATTTCGAAATTGATATTTTATTTTGGATCCCTACTTTTGTTCTACAAAAAGAACTCAATTTTTAGTAATTTGGATATTTATATTTTATTCTCGATCCCTACTTTTGTTTTACCAAAAGAATTCAATTTTTAATAATTTCGAAAATGATATTTTATTTTGGATCCCTACTTTTGTTTTACAAAAAGAACTCAATTCTTAGTAATTTGGATATTTATATTTTCTTCTCGATATGTACTTTGGTTTTATTCAAAAGAACTCAATTTTTTGTAATTTCGAAATTTATATTTTATTTTGGATCCCTACTTTTGTTTTACAAAGAGAACTCAATTTATAGTAATTTGGATATTTATATTTTATTTTCGATCCGTACTTTTTTTTTACAAAAAGAATTCAATTTTTAATAATTTCGAAATTGATATATTATTTTTCATCCGTGGTTTTGTTTTACAAAAAAGAAACTCAATTTTTACTAATTTTGAAATTTGTATTTTATTCTCGATACGTACTTTTGTTCTATGCAAAAGAATTCAATTTTTTGTAATTTCGAAATTGATATTTTATTTTGGATCCATACTTTTGTTTTACAAAGAGAACTCAATTTATAGTAATTTGGATATTTATGTTTTATTTTCATTCCGTACTTTGGTTTTACCAAAAGAATTCAATTTTTAATAATTTCGAAATTGATATATTATTTTTCATCCGTAGTTTTGTTTTACAAAAAAGAAACTCAATTTTTAATAATTTTGAAATTTGTATTTTATTCTCGATACGTACTTTTGTTCTATGCAAAAGAACTCAATTTTTTTTAATTTCGAAATTGATATTTTATTTTGGATCCCTACTTTTGTTTTACAAAAAGAACTCAATTTTTAGTAATGTGGATATTTATATTGTATTCTCGTTCCGTACTTTTGTTTTACAAAAAGAATTCAATTTTTAATAATTTCGAAATTGATATATTATTTTTCATTCGTAGTTTTGTTTTACAAAAAAGAAACTCAATTTTTCATAATTTTGAAATTTATATTTTATTCTCGATACGTACTTTTGTTCTATGCAAAAGAACTCAAATTTTTGTAATTTCGAAATTGATATTTTATTTTGGATCCCTACTTTTCTTTTACAAAAAGAACTCAATTTTTAGTAATTTGGATATTTATATTTTATTCTCGATATGTACTTTGGTTTTACGCAAAAGAACTCAATTTTTTGTAATTTCGAAATTTATATTTTATTTTCGATCCGTACCTTTGTTTTACAAAGGGAACTCAAATTATAGTAATTTGGATATTTATATTTTATTTTCGATCCGTACTTTTGTTTGACAAAAAGAATTCAATTTTTATTAATTTGGAAATTGATATATTATTTTTCATTCGTAGTTTTGTTTTACAAAAAAGAAACTCAATTTTTCATAATTTTGAAATTTATATTTTATTCTCGATATGTACGTTTGTTCTATGCAAAACAACTCGATTTTTTGTAATTTCGAAATTGATATTTTATTTTGGATCCCGACTTTTGTTTTACAAAAAGAACTGAATTTTTAGTAATTTGGATATTTATATTTTATTTTCGATCCGTACCTTTGTTTTACAAAAAGAATTCAATTTTTAATAATTTCGAAATTGGTATATTATTTTTCATTCGTAGTTTTGTTTTACAAAAAACAAACTCAATTTTTCATAATTTTGAAATTTATATTTTATTCTCGATATGTACGTTTGTTCTATGCAAAAGAACTCAAGTTTTTGTAATTTGGAAATTGATATTTTATTTTGGATCCCTACTTTTGTTTTACAAAAAGAACTCAATTTTTAGTAATTTGGATACTTATATTTTATTTTCGATCCGTACTTTTGTTTTACAAAAAGAATTCAAGTTTTAATAATTTCGAAATTGATATATTATTTTTCATCCGTAGTTTTGTTTTACAAAAAAGAAACTCAATTTTTCATAATTTTGAAATTTATATTTTATTCTCGATACGTACTTTTGTTCTATGCAAAACAACTCAATTTTTTGTAATTTCGAAATTGATATTTTATTTTGGATCCCTACTTTTGTTTTACAAAACGAACTCAATTTTTAGTAATTTGGATATTTATATTTTATTCTCGATCCGTACTTTTGTTTTACCAAAAGAATTCAATTTTAATAATTTCAAAATTGATATTTGATTTTGGATCCCTACTTTTCTTTTACAAAAAGAACTCAATTTTTAGTAATTTGGATATTTATATTTTATTCTCGATATGTACTTTGGTTTTATGCAAAAGAAGTCAATTTTTTGTAATTTCGAAATTGATATTTTATTTTGGATCCCTACTTTTGTTTTAAAAAAAGAACTCAATTTTTAGTAATTTGGATATTTATATTTTATTCTCGATATGTACTTTGGTTTTATGCAAAAGAACTCAATTTTTTGTAATTTCGAAATTGATATTTTATTTTGGATCCCTACTTTTGTTTTACAAAAAGAACTAAATTTTTAGTAATTTGGATATTTATATTTTATTCTCGATATGTACTTTGGTTTTATGCAAAAGAACTCAAATTTTTGTAATTTCCAAATTGATATTTTATATTGGATCCCGACTTTTTTTTTACAAAAAGAACTGAATTTTTAGTAATTTGGATATTCATATTTTATTTTCGATATGTATTGTGGTTTTGTACAAAAGAACTCAATTTTTTGTAATTTCGAAATTGATTTTTTTATTTGGATCCCTACTTTTGTTTTACAAAAAGAACTCAATTTTTACTAATTTGGATATTTAATTTTTATTCTCGATCCGTGCTGTTGTTTTACCAAAAGAATTCAATTTTTAATAATTTCGAAATTGATATTTGATTTTGGATCCCTACTTTTCTTTTACAAAAAGAACTCAATTTTTAGTAATTTGGATATTTATATTTTATTCTCGACATGTACTTTGGCTTTATGCAAAAGAACTCAATTTTTTGTAATTTCGAAATTGATATTTTATTTTGGATCCCTACTTTTGTTTTACAAAAAGAACTCAATTTTTAGTAATTTGGATATTTTAATTTTATTCTGGATCCGTACTTTTGTTTTACCAAAAGGATTCAAATTTTAATAATTTCGAAATTGATATTTTATTTTGGATCCCTACTTTTCTTTTACAAAAAGAACTCAATTTTTAGCAATCTGGATATTTATATTTTATTCTCGATATGTACTTTGCTTTTATGCAAAAGAACTCAATTTTTTGTAATTTCCAAATTGATATTTTATATTGGATCCCGACTTTTTTTTTACAAAAAGAACTGAATTTTTAGTAATTTGGATATTTATATTTTATTTTCGATATGTACTGTGGTTTTGTGCAAAAGAACTCAATTTTTTGTAATTTCGAAATTGATTTTTTTATTTGGATCCCTACTTTTGTTTTACAAAAAGAACTCAATTTTTAGTAATTTGGATATTTATATTTTATTCTCGATCCGTGCTGTTGTTTTACCAAAAGAATTCAATTTTTAATAATTTCGAAATTGATATTTGATTTTGGATCCCTACTTTTCTTTTACAAAAAGAACTCAATTTTTAGTAATTTGGATATTTATATTTTATTCTCGATATGTACTTTGGCTTTATGCAAAAGAACTCAATTTTTTGTAATTTCGAAATTGATATTTTATTTTGGATCCCTACTTTTGTTTTACAAAAAGAACTCAATTTTTAGTAATTTGGATATTTATATTTTATTCTCTATCCGTACTTTTGTTTTACCAAAAGAATTCAATTTTAAATAATTTCGAAATTGATATTTTATTTTGGATCCCTACTTTTGTTTTACAAAAAGAACTCAATTTTTAGTAATTTGGATATTTATATTTTATTCTCGATCCGTACATTTGTTTTACCAAAAGGATTCAATTTTTAATAATTTCGAAATTGATATTTTATTTTGGATCCCTACTTTTCTTTTACAAAAAGAACTCAATTTTTAGTAATTTGGATATTTATATTTTATTCTCGATATGTACTTTGGTTTTATGCAAAAGAACTCAATTTTTTGTAATTTCGAAATTGATATTTTATTTTGGATCCCTACTTTTGTTTTACAAAAAGAACTCAATTTTTTGTAATTTGGATATTTATATTTTATTCTCGATCCGTTCTTTTGTTTTACGAAAAGAATTCAATTTTTAATAATTTCGAAATTGATATTTTATTTTGGATCCCTACTTTTGTTTTACAAAAAGAACTCAATTTTTAGTAATTTGGATATTTATATTTTATTCTCGATATGTACTTTGGCTTTATGCAAAAGAACTCAATTTTTTGTAATTTCGAAATTGATATTTTATTTTGGATCCCTACTTTTGTTTTACAAAAAGAACTCAATTTTTAGTAATTTGGATATTTATATTTTATTCTCGATCCGTACTTTTGTTTTACCAAAAGGATTCAATTTTTAATAATTTCGAAATTGATATTTTATTTTGGATCCCTACTTTTCTTTTATAAAAAGAACTCAATTTTTAGCAATCTGGATATTTATATTTTATTCTCGATATGTACTTTGGTTTTATGCAAAAGAACTCAATTTTTTGTAATTTCGAAATTGATATTTTATTTTGGATCCCTACTTTTGTTTTACAAAAAGAACTCAATTTTTAGTAATTTGGATATTTATATTTTATTCTCGATCCGTACATTTGTTTTACCAAAAGGATTCAATTTTTAATAATTTCGAAATTGATATTTTATTTTGGATCCCTACTTTTCTTTTACAAAAAGAACTCAATTTTTAGCAATCTGGATATTTATATTTTATTCTCGATATGTACTTTGGTTTTATGCAAAAGAACTCAATTTTTTGTAATTTCGAAATTGATATTTTATTTTGGATCCCTACTTTTGTTTTACAAAAAGAACTCAATTTTTTGTAATTTGGATATTTATATTTTATTCTCGATCCGTTCTTTTGTTTTACGAAAAGAATTCAATTTTTAATAATTTCGAAATTGATATTTTATTTTGGATCCCTACTTTTGTTTTACAAAAAGAACTCAATTTTTAGTAATTTTGATATTTATATTTTATTCTCGATATGTACTTTGGTTTTATGCAAAAGAACTCAATTTTTTGTAATTTCGAAATTGATTTTTTTATTTGGATCCCTACTTTTGTTTTACAAAAAGAACTCAATTTTTAGTAATTTGGATATTTATATTTTATTCTCGATCCGTGCTGTTGTTTTACCAAAAGAATTCAATTTTTAATAATTTCGAAATTGATATTTTATTTTGGATCCCTACTTTTCTTTTACAAAAAGAACTCAACTTTTAGTAATTTGGATATTTATATTTTATTTTCGATCCGTACTTTTGTTTTACCAAAAGAATTCAATTTTTAATAATTTCGAAATTTATATATTATTTTTCATTCGTAGTTTTGTTTTACAAAAAAGAAACTCAATTTTTCATAATTTTGAAATTTATATTTTATTCTCCATACGTACTTTTGTTTTATGCAAAAGAACTTAATTTTTTGTAATTTCAAAATTGATATTTTATTTTGGATCCCTACTTTTCTTTTACAAAAAGAACTCAATTTTTAGTAATTTGCATATTTATATTCTATTCTCGATATGTACTTTGGTTTTATCCAAAAGAACTCAATTTTTTGTAATTTCAAAATTAATTTTTTATTTTGGATCCCTACTTTTGTTTTACAAAAAGAACTCAATTTTTAGTAATTTGGATATTTATATTTTATTCTCTATCCGTACTTTTGTTTTACCAAAAGAATTCAATTTTAAATAATTTCGAAATTGATATTTTATTTTGGATCCCTACTTTTGTTTTACAAAAAGAACTCAATTTTTAGTAATTTGGATAATTATATTTTATTTTCGATCCGTACTTTTGTTTTACAAAAAGAATTCAATTTTTAATAATTTCGAAATTGATATATTATTTTTCATCCGTACTTTTGTTTTACAAAAAAGAAACTCAATTTTTCATAATTTTGAAATTTATATTTTATTCTCGATATGTACGTTTGTTCTATGCAAAAGAACTCAAGTTTTTGTAATTTGGAAATTGATATTTTATTTTGGATCCCTACTTTTGTTTTACAAAAAGAACTCAATTTTTAGTAATTTGGATATTTATATTTTATTTTCGATCCGTACTTTTGTTTTACAAAAAGAATTCATTTTTTAATAATTTCGAAATTGATATATTATTTTTCAACCGTAGTTTTGTTTTACAAAAAAGAAACTCAATTTTTCATAATTTTGAAATTTATATTTTATTCTCGATCACGTACTTTTGTTCAATGCAAAAGAACTCAATTTTTGTAATTTCGAAATTGATATTTTATTTTGGATCCCTACTTTGGTTTTACAAAGCGAACTAAATTTTTAGTAATTTGGATATTTATATTTTATTCTCGATCCAGTACTTTTGTTTTACAAAAAGAATTCAATTTTTAATAATTTCGAAATTGATATTTTATTTTGGATACCTACTTTTCTTTTACAAAAAGAACTCAATTTTTAGTAATTTGGATATTTATATTTTATTCTCGTTATGTACTTTGGTTTTATGCAAAAGAACTGAATTTTTTGTAATTTCGAAATTGATATTTTATTTTGGATCCCTACTTTTGTTTTACAAAAAGAACTCAATTTTTAGTAATTTGGATATTTATATTTTATTCTCGATCCGTACATTTGTTTTACCAAAAGGATTCAATTTTTAATAATTTCGAAATTGATATTTTATTTTGGATCCCTACTTTTCTTTTACAAAAAGAACTCAATTTTTAGCAATCTGAATATTTATATTTTATTCTCGATATGTACTTTGGTTTTATGCAAAAGAACTCAATTTTTTGTAATTTCGAAATTGATATTTAATTTTGGATCCCTACTTTTGTTTTACAAAAAGAACTCAATTTTTTGTAATTTGGATATTTATATTTTATTCTCGATCCGTTCTTTTGTTTTACGAAAAGAATTCAATTTTTAATAATTTCGAAATTGATATTTTATTTTGGATCCCTACTTTTGTTTTACAAAAAGAACTCAATTTTTAGTAATTTTGATATTTATATTTTATTCTCGATATGTACTTTGGTTTTATGCAAAAGAACTCAATTTTTTGTAATTTCGAAATTGATTTTTTTATTTGGATCCCTACTTTTGTTTTACAAAAAGAACTCAATTTTTAGTAATTTGGATATTTATATTTTATTCTCGATCCGTGCTGTTGTTTTACCAAAAGAATTCAATTTTTAATAATTTCGAAATTGATATTTTATTTTGGATCCCTACTTTTCTTTTACAAAAAGAACTCAATTTTTAGTAATTTGGATATTTATATTTTATTCTCGATCCGTGCTTTTGTTTTACCAAAAGAATTCAATTTTTAATAATTTCTAAATTGATATTTTATTTTGGATCCGTACTTTTCTTTTACAAAAAGAACTCAATTTTTAGTAATTTGCATATTTATATTCTATTCTCGATATGTACTTTGGTTTTATGCAAAAGAACTCAATTTTTTGTAATTTCGAAATTGATTTTTTATTTTGGATCCCTACTTTTGTTTTACAAAAAGAACTCAATTTTTAGTAATATGGATATTTATATTTTATTCTCTATCCGTAGTTTTGTTTTACCAAAAGAATTCAATTTTAAATAATTTCGAAATTGATATTTTATTTTGGATCCCTACTTTTGTTTTACAAAAAGAACTCAATTTTTAGTAATTTGGATATTTATATTTTATTTTCGATCCGTACTTTTGTTTTACAAAAAGAATTCAATTTTTAATAATTTCGAAATTGATATATTATTTTTCATCCGTAGTTTTGTTTTACAAAAAAGAAACTCAATTTTTCATAATTTTGAAATTTATATTTTATTCTCGATATGTACGTTTGTTCTATGCAAAAGAACTCAAGTTTTTGTAATTTGGAAATTGATATTTTATTTTGGATCCCTACTTTTGTTTTACAAAAAGAACTCAATTTTTAGTAATTTGGATAATTATATTTTATTTTCGATCCGTACTTTTGTTTTACAAAAAGAATTTAATTTTTAATAATTTCGAAATTGATATATTATTTTTCATCCGTACTTTTGTTTTACAAAAAAGAAACTCAATTTTTCATAATTTTGAAATTTATATTTTATTCTCGATATGTACGTTTGTTCTATGCAAAAGAACTCAAGTTTTTGTAATTTCGAAATTGATATTTTATTTTGGATCCCTACTTTTGTTTTACAAAAAGAACTCAATTTTTAGTAATTTGGATATTTATATTTTATTCTCGATCCGTACTTTTGTTTTACAAAAAGAATTCATTTTTTAATAATTTCGAAATTGATATATTATTTTTCAACCGTAGTTTTGTTTTACAAAAAAGAAACTCAATTTTTCATAATTTTGAAATTTATATTTTATTCTCGATACGTACTTTTGTTCAATGCAAAAGAACTCAATTTTTTGTAATTTCGAAATTGATATTTTATTTTGGATCCCTACTTTGGTTTTACAAAACGAACTAAATTTTTAGTAATTTGGATATTTATATTTTATTCTCGATCCGTACTTTTGTTTTACCAAAAGAATTCAATTTTTAATAATTTCGAAATTGATATTTTATTTTGGATACCTACTTTTCTTTTACAAAAAGAACTCAATTTTTAGTAATTTGGATATTTATATTTTATTCTCGTTATGTACTTTGGTTTTATGCAAAAGAACTGAATTTTTTGTAATTTCGAAATTGATATTTTATTTTGGATCCCTACTTTTGTTTTACAAAAAGAACTCAATTTTTAGTAATTTGGATATTTATATTTTATTCTCGATCCGTACATTTGTTTTACCAAAAGGATTCAATTTTTAATAATTTCGAAATTGATATTTTATTTTGGATCCCTACTTTTCTTTTACAAAAAGAACTCAATTTTTAGCAATCTGAATATTTATATTTTATTCTCGATATGTACTTTGGTTTTATGCAAAAGAACTCAATTTTTTGTAATTTCGAAATTGATATTTAATTTTGGATCCCTACTTTTGTTTTACAAAAAGAACTCAATTTTTTGTAATTTGGATATTTATATTTTATTCTCGATCCGTTCTTTTGTTTTACGAAAAGAATTCAATTTTTAATAATTTCGAAATTGATATTTTATTTTGGATCCCTACTTTTGTTTTACAAAAAGAACTCAATTTTTAGTAATTTTGATATTTATATTTTATTCTCGATATGTACTTGGGTTTTATGCAAAAGAACTCAATTTTTTGTAATTTCGAAATTGATTTTTTTATTTGGATCCCTACTTTTGTTTTACAAAAAGAACTCAATTTTTAGTAATTTGGATATTTATATTTTATTCTCGATCCGTGCTGTTGTTTTACCAAAAGAATTCAATTTTTAATAATTTCGAAATTGATATTTTATTTTGGATCCCTACTTTTCTTTTACAAAAAGAACTCAATTTTTAGTAATTTGGATATTTATATTTTATTCTCGATCCGTGCTTTTGTTTTACCAAAAGAATTCAATTTTTAATAATTTCTAAATTGATATTTTATTTTGGATCCGTACTTTTCTTTTACAAAAAGAACTCAATTTTTAGTAATTTGCATATTTATATTCTATTCTCGATATGTACTTTGGTTTTATGCAAAAGAACTCAATTTTTTGTAATTTCGAAATTGATTTTTTATTTTGGATCCCTACTTTTGTTTTACAAAAAGAACTCAATTTTTAGTAATATGGATATTTATATTTTATTCTCTATCCGTAGTTTTGTTTTACCAAAAGAATTCAATTTTAAATAATTTCGAAATTGATATTTTATTTTGGATCCCTACTTTTGTTTTACAAAAAGAACTCAATTTTTAGTAATTTGGATATTTATATTTTATTTTCGATCCAGTACTTTTGTTTTACAAAAGAATTCAATTTTTAATAATTTCGAAATTGATATATTATTTTTCATCCGTAGTTTTGTTTTACAAAAAGAAACTCAATTTTTCATAATTTTGAAATTTATATTTTATTCTCGATATGTACGTTTGTTCTATGCAAAAGAACTCAAGTTTTTGTAATTTGGAAATTGATATTTTATTTTGGATCCCTACTTTTGTTTTACAAAAAGAACTCAATTTTTAGTAATTTGGATATTTATATTTTATTTTCGATCCGTACTTTTGTTTTACAAAAAGAATTCAATTTTTAATAATTTCGAAATTGATATATTATTTTTCAACCGTAGTTTTGTTTTACAAAAAAGAAACTCAATTTTTCATAATTTTGAAATTTATATTTTATTCTCGATACGTACTTTTGTTCAATGCAAAAGAACTCAATTTTTTGTAATTTCGAAATTGATATTTTATTTTGAATCCCTACTTTTGTTTTACAAAACGAACTAAATTTTTAGTAATTTGGATATTTATATTTTATTCTCGATCCGTACTTTTGTTTTACCAAAAGAATTCAATTTTTAATAATTTCGAAATTGATATTTTATTTTGGATACCTACTTTTCTTTTACAAAAAGAACTCAATTTTTAGTAATTTGGATATTTATATTTTATTCTCGTTATGTACTTTGGTTTTATGCAAAAGAACTGAATTTTTTGTAATTTCGAAATTGATATTTTATTTTGGATCCCTACTTTTGTTTTACAAAAAGAACTCTTTTTTTAGTAATTTGGATATTTATATTTTATTTTGGATTCTTACTTTTGTTTTACAAAAAGAATTCAATTTGCAATAATTTCAAAATTGATATATTATTTTTCATTCGTGGTTTTGTTTTACAAAAAAGAAACTCAATTTTTCATAATTTTGAAATTTATATTTTATTCTCGATACGTACTTTGGTTCTATGCAAAAGAATTAAATTTTTTGTAATTTCGAAATTGATATTTTATTTTGGATCCCTAGTTTTGTTTTACAAAAAGAACTCAATTTTTAGTAATTTGGATATTTATATTTTATTTTCGATCCGTACTTTTGTTTTACAAAAAGAATTCAATTTTTAATAATTTCGAAATTGATATATTATTTTTCATTCGTGGTTTTGTTTCACAAAAAAGAAACTCAATTTTTCATAATTTTGAAATTTATATTTTATTCTCGATACGTACTTTTGTTCTATGCAAAAGAACTCAATTTTTTGTAATTTCGAAATTGATATTTTATTTTGGATCCCTACTTTTGTTTTACAAAACGAACTAAATTTTTAGTAATTTGGATATTTATATTTTATTCTCGATCCGTACTTTTGTTTTACCAAAAGAATTCAATTTTTAATAATTTCGAAATTGATATTTTATTTTGGATACCTACTTTTCTTTTACAAAAAGAACTCAATTTTTAGTAATTTGGATATTTATATTTTAATCTCGATATGTACTTTGGTTTTACGCAAAAGAACTGAATTTTTTGTAATTTCGAAATTGGTATTTTATTTTGGATCCCTACTTTTGTTTTTTACAAGAACTCAATTTTTAGTAATTTGGATATTTATATTTTATTTTCGATTCGTACTTTTGTTTTACAAAAAGAATTCAATTTGCAATAATTTCAAAATTGATATATTATTTTTCATTCGTGGTTTTGTTTTACAAAAAAGAAACTCAATTTTTCATAAGTTTGAAATTTATATTTTATTCTCGATACGTACTTTTGTTCTATGCAAAAGAACTCAATTTTTTGTAATTTCGAAATTGATATTTTATTTTGGATCCCTACTTTTGTTTTACAAAAAGAATTCAATTTTTAGTAATTTGGATTTTTATATTTTATTCTCGATATGTACTTTGGTTTTATGCAAAAGAACTCAATTTTTTGTAATTTCGAAATTTATATTTTGTTTTGGATCCCTACATTTGTTTTACAAAAAGAACTCAATTTTTAGTAATTTGGATATTTGTATTTTATTTTCGATCCGTACTTTTATTTTACAAAAAGAATTCAATTTTTAATAATTTCGAAATTGATATATTATTTTTCATCCGTGGTTTTGTTTTACAAAAAAGAAACTCAATTTTTCGTAATTTTGAAATTTATATTTTATTCTCGATACGTACTTTGGTTCTATGCAAAAGAATTAAATTTTTTGTAATTTCGAAATTGATATTTTATTTTGGATCCCTAGTTTTGTTTTACAAAAAGAACTCAATTTTTAGTAATTTGGATATTTATATTTTATTCTCGATCCGTACATTTGTTTTACCAAAACGATTCAATTTTTAATAATTTCGAAATTGATATTTTATTTTGGATCCCTACTTTTCTTTCACAAAAAGAACTCAATTTTTAGTAATTTGGATATTTATATATTAATCTCGATATGTACTTTGGTTTTATGCAAAAGAACTGAATTTTTTGTAATTTCGAAATTGGTATTTTATTTTCGATCCCTACTTTTGTTTTTTACAAGAACTCAATTTTTAGTAATTTGGATATTTATATTTTATTTTCGATTCGTACTTTTGTTTTACAAAAAGAATTCAATTTGCAATAATTTCAAAATTGATATATTATTTTTCATTCGTGGTTTTGTTTTACAAAAAACAAACTCAATTTTTCATAAGTTTGAAATTTATATTTTATTCTCGATACGTACTTTTGTTCTATGCAAAAGAACTCAATTTTTTGTAATTTCGAAATTGATATTTTATTTTGGATCCCTACTTTTGTTTTACAAAAAGAATTCAATTTTTAGTAATTTGGATTTTTATATTTTATTCTCGATGTGTACTTTGGTTTTGTGCAAAAGAACTCAATTTTTTGTAATGTCGAAATTTATATTTTGTTTTGGATCCCTACATTTGTTTTACAAAAAGAACTCAATTTTTAGTAATTTGGATATTTGTATTTTATTTTCGATCCGTACTTTTATTTTACAAAAAGAATTCAATTTTTAATAATTTCGAAATTGATATATTATTTTTCGTCCGTGGTTTTGTTTTACAAAAAAGAAACTCAATTTTTCGTAATTTTGAAATTTATATTTTATTCTCGATACGTACTTTGGTTCTATGCAATAGAATTAAATTTTTTGTAATTTCGAAATTGATATTTTATTTTGGATCCCTAGTTTTGTTTTACAAAAAGAACTCAATTTTTAGTAATTTGGATATTTATATTTTATTTTCGATCCGTACTTTTGTTTTACAAAAAGAATTCAATTTTTAATAATTTCGAAATTGATATATTATTTTTCATTCGTGGTTTTGTTTCACAAAAAAGAAACTCAATTTTTCATAATTTTGAAATTTATATTTTATTCTCGATACGTACTTTTGTTCTATGCAAAAGAACTCAATTTTTTGTAATTTCGAAATTGATATTTTATTTTGGATCCCTACTTTTGTTTTACAAAACGAACTAAATTTTTAGTAATTTGGATATTTATATTTTATTCTCGATCCGTACTTTTCTTTTACCAAAAGAATTCAATTTTTAATAATTTCGAAATTGATATTTTATTTTGGATACCTACTTTTCTTTGACAAAAAGAACTCAATTTTTACTAATTTGGATATTTATATTTTATTCTCGATATGTACTTTGGTTTTATGCAAGAGAACTGAATTTTTTGTAATTTCGAAATTGATATTTTATTTTGGATCCCTACTTTTGTTTTACAAAAAGAACTCAATTTTTAGTAATTTGGATATTTGTATTTTATTTTCGATCCGTACTTTCATTTTACAAAAAGAATTCAATTTTTAATAATTTCGAAATTGATATATTATTTTTCATTCGTGGTTTTGTTTCACAAAAAAGAAACTCAATTTTTCATAATTTTGAAATTTATATTTTATTCTCGATACGTACTTTGGTTCTGTGAAAAAGAACTCAATTTTTTGTAATTTCGAAATTGATATTTTATTTTGGATCCCTATTTTTGTTTTACAAAAAGAACTCAATTTTTAGTAATTTGGATATTTATATTTTATTTTCGATTCGTACTTTTGTTTTACAAAAAGAATTCAATTTGCAATAATTTCAAAATTGATATATTATTTTTCATTCGTGGTTTTGTTTTACAAAAAGAAACTCAATTTTTCATAAGTTTGAAATTTATATTTTATTCTCGATCACGTACTTTTGTTCTATGCAAAAGAACTCAATTTTTGTAATTTCGAAATTGATATTTTATTTTGGATCCCTACTTTTGTTTTACAAAAGAATTCAATTTTAGTAATTTGGATTTTTATATTTTATTCTCGATATGTACTTTGGTTTTATGCAAAAGAACTCAATTTTTGTAATGTCGAAATTTATATTTTGTTTTGGATCCCTACATTTGTTTTACAAAAAGAACTCAATTTTTAGTAATTTGGATATTTGTATTTTATTTTCGATCCAGTACTTTTATTTTACAAAAGAATTCAATTTTTAATAATTTCGAAATTGATATATTATTTTTCATTCGTGGTTTTGTTTCACAAAAAGAAACTCAATTTTTCATAATTTTGAAATTTATATTTTATTCTCGATCACGTACTTTGGTTCTGCGAAAAAGAACTCAATTTTTGTAATTTCGAAATTGATATTTTATTTTGGATCCCTATTTTTGTTTTACAAAAAGAACTCAATTTTAGTAATTTTGATATTTATATTTTATTTTCGATTCGTACTTTTGTTTTACAAAAGAATTCAATTTGCAATAATTTCAAAATTGATATATTATTTTTCATTTGTGGTTTTGTTTTACAAAAAGAAACTCAATTTTCATAAGTTTGAAATTTATATTTTATTCTCGATCACGTACTTTTGTTCTATGCAAAAGAACTCAATTTTTGTAATTTCGAAATTGATATTTTATTTTGGATCCCTACTTTTGTTTTACAAAAAGAATTCAATTTTTAGTAATTTGGATTTTTATATTTTATTCTCGATATGTACTTTGGTTTTATGCAAAAGAACTCAATTTTTTGTAATGTCGAAATTTATATTTTGTTTTGGATCCCTACATTTGTTTTACAAAAAGAACTCAATTTTTAGTAATTTGGATATTTGTATTTTATTTTCGATCCGTACTTTTATTTTACAAAAAGAATTCAATTTTTAATAATTTCGAAATTGATATATTATTTTTCATTCGTTGTTTTGTTTCACAAAAAAGAAACTCAATTTTTCATAATTTTGAAATTTATATTTTATTCTCGATACGTACTTTGGTTCTGTGAAAAAGAACTCAATTTTTTGTAATTTCGAAATTGATATTTTATTTTGGATCCCTATTTTTGTTTTACAAAAAGAACTCAATTTTAGTTATTTGGATATTTATATTTTATTTTCGATTCGTACTTTTGTTTTACAAAAGAATTCAATTTGCAATAATTTCAAAATTGATATATTATTTTTCATTCGTGGTTTTGTTTTACAAAAAGAAACTCAATTTTTCATAAGTTTGAAATTTATATTTTATTCTCGATCACGTACTTTTGTTCTATGCAAAAGAACTCAATTTTTGTAATTTCGAAATTGATATTTTATTTTGGATCCCTACTTTTGTTTTACAAAAAGAATTCAATTTTTAGTAATTTGGATTTTTATATTTTATTCTCGATATGTACTTTGGTTTTATGCAAAAGAACTCAATTTTTTGTAATGTCGAAATTTATATTTTGTTTTGAATCCCTACATTTGTTTTACAAAAAGAACTCAATTTTTAGTAATTTGGATATTTGTATTTTATTTTCGATCCAGTACTTTTATTTTACAAAAGAATTCAATTTTTAATAATTTCGAAATTGATATATTATTTTTCATTCGTGGTTTTGTTTCACAAAAAGAAACTCAATTTTTCATAATTTTGAAATTTATATTTTATTCTCGATCACGTACTTTGGTTCTGCGAAAAAGAACTCAATTTTTTGTAATTTCGAAATTGATATTTTATTTTGGATCCCTATTTTTGTTTTACAAAAAGAACTCAATTTTAGTAATTTTGATATTTATATTTTATTTTTCGATTCGTACTTTTGTTTTACAAAAAGAATTCAATTTGCAATAATTTCAAAATTGATATATTATTTTTCATTTGTGGTTTTGTTTTACAAAAAGAAACTCAATTTTTCATAAGTTTGAAATTTATATTTTATTCTCGATACGTACTTTTGTTCTATGCAAAAGAACTCAATTTTTGTAATTTCGAAATTGATATTTTATTTTGGATCCCTACTTTTGTTTTACAAAAAGAATTCAATTTTTAGTAATTTGGATTTTTATATTTTATTCTCGATATGTACTTTGGTTTTATGCAAAAGAACTCAATTTTTTGTAATGTCGAAATTTATATTTTGTTTTGGATCCCTACATTTGTTTTACAAAAAGAACTCAATTTTTAGTAATTTGGATATTTGTATTTTATTTTCGATCCAGTACTTTTATTTTACAAAAGAATTCAATTTTTAATAATTTCGAAATTGATATATTATTTTTCATTCGTTGTTTTGTTTCACAAAAAGAAACTCAATTTTTCATAATTTTGAAATTTATATTTTATTCTCGATCACGTACTTTGGTTACGTGAAAAGAACTCAATTTTTGTAATTTCGAAATTGATATTTTATTTTGGATCCCTATTTTTGTTTTACAAAAGAACTCAATTTTAGTTATTTGGATATTTATATTTTATTTTCGATTCGTACTTTTGTTTTACAAAAAGAATTCAATTTGCAATAATTTCAAAATTGATATATTATTTTTCATTCGTGGTTTTGTTTTACAAAAAGAAACTCAATTTTTCATAAGTTTGAAATTTATATTTTATTCTCGATACGTACTTTTGTTCTATGCAAAAGAACTCAATTTTTGTAATTTCGAAATTGATATTTTATTTTGGATCCCTACTTTTGTTTTACAAAAAGAATTCAATTTTTAGTAATTTGGATTTTTATATTTTATTCTCGATATGTACTTTGGTTTTATGCAAAAGAACTCAATTTTTTGTAATGTCGAAATTTATATTTTGTTTTGAATCCCTACATTTGTTTTACAAAAAGAACTCAATTTTTAGTAATTTGGATATTTGTATTTTATTTTCGATCCAGTACTTTTATTTTACAAAAAGAATTCAATTTTTAATAATTTCGAAATTGATATATTATTTTTCATTCGTGGTTTTGTTTCACAAAAAGAAACTCAATTTTTCATAATTTTGAAATTTATATTTTATTCTCGATACGTACTTTGGTTACGCGAAAAAGAACTCAATTTTTTGTAATTTCGAAATTGATATTTTATTTTGGATCCCTATTTTTGTTTTACAAAAAGAACTCAATTTTAGTAATTTTGATATTTATATTTTATTTTCGATTCGTACTTTTGTTTTACAAAAAGAATTCAATTTGCAATAATTTCAAAATTGATATATTATTTTTCATTTGTGGTTTTGTTTTACAAAAAAGAAACTCAATTTTTCATAAGTTTGAAATTTATATTTTATTCTCGATACGTACTTTTGTTCTATGCAAAAGAACTCAATTTTTGTAATTTCGAAATTGATATTTTATTTTGGATCCCTACTTTTGTTTTACAAAAAGAATTCAATTTTTAGTAATTTGGATTTTTATATTTTATTCTCGATATGTACTTTGGTTTTATGCAAAAGAACTCAATTTTTTGTAATGTCGAAATTTATATTTTGTTTTGGATCCCTACATTTGTTTTACAAAAAGAACTCAATTTTTAGTAATTTGGATATTTGTATTTTATTTTCGATCCGTACTTTTATTTTACAAAAAGAATTCAATTTTTAATAATTTCGAAATTGATATATTATTTTTCATTCGTTGTTTTGTTTCACAAAAAGAAACTCAATTTTTCATAATTTTGAAATTTATATTTTATTCTCGATCACGTACTTTGGTTACGTGAAAAAGAACTCAATTTTTTGTAATTTCGAAATTGATATTTTATTTTGGATCCCTATTTTTGTTTTACAAAAGAACTCAATTTTTAGTTATTTGGATATTTATATTTTATTTTCGATTCGTACTTTTGTTTTACAAAAAGAATTCAATTTGCAATAATTTCAAAATTGATATATTATTTTTCATTCGTGGTTTTGTTTTACAAAAAGAAACTCAATTTTTCATAAGTTTGAAATTTATATTTTATTCTCGATCACGTACTTTTGTTCTATGCAAAAGAACTCAATTTTTGTAATTTCGAAATTGATATTTTATTTTGGATCCCTACTTTTGTTTTACAAAAAGAATTCAATTTTTAGTAATTTGGATTTTTATATTTTATTCTCGATATGTACTTTGGTTTTATGCAAAAGAACTCAATTTTTTGTAATGTCGAAATTTATATTTTGTTTTGAATCCCTACATTTGTTTTACAAAAAGAACTCAATTTTTAGTAATTTGGATATTTGTATTTTATTTTCGATCCAGTACTTTTATTTTACAAAAGAATTCAATTTTTAATAATTTCGAAATTGATATATTATTTTTCATTCGTGGTTTTGTTTCACAAAAAGAAACTCAATTTTTCATAATTTTGAAATTTATATTTTATTCTCGATCACGTACTTTGGTTACTGCGAAAAAGAACTCAATTTTTTGTAATTTCGAAATTGATATTTTATTTTGGATCCCTATTTTTGTTTTACAAAAAGAACTCAATTTTAGTAATTTGGATATTTATATTTTATTTTCGATTCGTACTTTTGTTTTACAAAAGAATTCAATTTGCAATAATTTCAAAATTGATATATTATTTTTCATTCGTGGTTTTGTTTTACAAAAAGAAACTCAATTTTTCATAAGTTTGAAATTTATATTTTATTCTCGATACGTACTTTTGTTCTATGCAAAAGAACTCAATTTTTGTAATTTCGAAATTGATATTTTATTTTGGATCCCTACTTTTGTTTTACAAAAAGAATTCAATTTTTAGTAATTTGGATTTTTATATTTTATTCTCGATATGTACTTTGGTTTTATGCAAAAGAACTCAATTTTTTGTAATGTCGAAATTTATATTTTGTTTTGGATCCCTACATTTGTTTTACAAAAAGAACTCAATTTTTAGTAATTTGGATATTTGTATTTTATTTTCGATCCAGTACTTTTATTTTACAAAAGAATTCAATTTTTAATAATTTCGAAATTGATATATTATTTTTCATTCGTGGTTTTGTTTCACAAAAAGAAACTCAATTTTTCATAATTTTGAAATTTATATTTTATTCTCGATCACGTACTTTGGTTACTGTGAAAAAGAACTCAATTTTTTGTAATTTCGAAATTGATATTTTATTTTGGATCCCTATTTTTGTTTTACAAAAAGAACTCAATTTTTAGTAATTTGGATATTTATATTTTATTTTCGATTCGTACTTTTGTTTTACAAAAGAATTCAATTTGCAATAATTTCAAAATTGATATATTATTTTTCATTCGTGGTTTTGTTTTACAAAAAGAAACTCAATTTTTCATAAGTTTGAAATTTATATTTTATTCTCGATACGTACTTTTGTTCTATGCAAAAGAACTCAATTTTTTGTAATTTCGAAATTGATATTTTATTTTGGATCCCTACTTTTGTTTTACAAAAAGAATTCAATTTTTAGTAATTTGGATTTTTATATTTTATTCTCGATATGTACTTTGGTTTTATGCAAAAGAACTCAATTTTTTGTAATGTCGAAATTTATATTTTGTTTTGGATCCCTACATTTGTTTTACAAAAAGAACTCAATTTTTAGTAATTTGGATATTTGTATTTTATTTTCGATCCAGTACTTTTATTTTACAAAAGAATTCAATTTTTAATAATTTCGAAATTGATATATTATTTTTCATTCGTGGTTTTGTTTCACAAAAAGAAACTCAATTTTTCATAATTTTGAAATTTATATTTTATTCTCGATCACGTACTTTGGTTACTGCGAAAAAGAACTCAATTTTTTGTAATTTCGAAATTGATATTTTATTTTGGATCCCTATTTTTGTTTTACAAAAAGAACTCAATTTTAGTAATTTGGATATTTATATTTTATTTTCGATTCGTACTTTTGTTTTACAAAAAGAATTCAATTTGCAATAATTTCAAAATTGATATATTATTTTTCATTCGTGGTTTTGTTTTACAAAAAGAAACTCAATTTTTCATAAGTTTGAAATTTATATTTTATTCTCGATCACGTACTTTTGTTCTATGCAAAAGAACTCAATTTTTGTAATTTCGAAATTGATATTTTATTTTGGATCCCTACTTTTGTTTTACAAAAAGAATTCAATTTTTAGTAATTTGGATTTTTATATTTTATTCTCGATATGTACTTTGGTTTTATGCAAAAGAACTCAATTTTTTGTAATGTCGAAATTTATATTTTGTTTTGGATCCCTACATTTGTTTTACGAAAAGAACTCAATTTTTAGTAATTTGGATATTTGTATTTTATTTTCGATCAGTACTTTTATTTTACAAAAAGAATTCAATTTTTAATAATTTCGAAATTGATATATTATTTTTCATTCGTGGTTTTGTTTCACAAAAAGAAACTCAATTTTTCATAATTTTGAAATTTATATTTTATTCTCGATACGTACTTTGGTTACGCGAAAAAGAACTCAATTTTTTGTAATTTCGAAATTGATATTTTATTTTGGATCCCTATTTTTGTTTTACAAAAAGAACTCAATTTTTAGTAATTTGGATATTTATATTTTATTTTCGATTCGTACTTTTGTTTTACAAAAAGAATTCAATTTGCAATAATTTCAAAATTGATATATTATTTTTCATTCGTGGTTTTGTTTTACAAAAAGAAACTCAATTTTTCATAAGTTTGAAATTTATATTTTATTCTCGATCACGTACTTTTGTTCTATGCAAAAGAACTCAATTTTTGTAATTTCGAAATTGATATTTTATTTTGGATCCCTACTTTTGTTTTACAAAAAGAATTCAATTTTTAGTAATTTGGATTTTTATATTTTATTCTCGATATGTACTTTGGTTTTATGCAAAAGAACTCAATTTTTTGTAATGTCGAAATTTATATTTTGTTTTGGATCCCTACATTTGTTTTACAAAAAGAACTCAATTTTTAGTAATTTGGATATTTGTATTTTATTTTCGATCCAGTACTTTAATTTTACAAAAGAATTCAATTTTTAATAATTTCGAAATTGATATATTATTTTTCATTCGTGGTTTTGTTTCACAAAAAAGAAACTCAATTTTTCATAATTTTGAAATTTATATTTTATTCTCGATACGTACTTTGGTTCTGCGAAAAAGAACTCAATTTTTTGTAATTTCGAAATTGATATTTTATTTTGGATCCCTATTTTTGTTTTACAAAAAGAACTCAATTTTTAGTAATTTGGATATTTATATTTTATTTTCGATTCGTACTTTTGTTTTACAAAAAGAATTCAATTTTTAATAATTTCGAAATTGATATATTATTTTTCATTTGTGGTTTTGTTTTACAAAAAGAAACTCAATTTTTCATAAGTTTGAAATTTATATTTTATTCTCGATCACGTACTTTTGTTCTATGCAAAAGAACTCAATTTTTGTAATTTCGAAATTGATATTTTATTTTGGATCCCTACTTTTGTTTTACAAAAAGAATTCAATTTTTAGTAATTTGGATTTTTATATTTTATTCTCGATATGTACTTTGGTTTTATGCAAAAGAACTCAATTTTTTGTAATGTCGAAATTTATATTTTGTTTTGGATCCCTACATTTGTTTTACAAAAGAACTCAATTTTTAGTAATTTGGATATTTGTATTTTATTTTCGATCCAGTACTTTTATTTTACAAAAGAATTCAATTTTTAATAATTTCGAAATTGATATATTATTTTTCATTTGTGGTTTTGTTTCACAAAAAGAAACTCAATTTTTCATAATTTTGAAATTTATATTTTATTCTCGATACGTACTTTGGTTACGTGAAAAAGAACTCAATTTTTGTAATTTCGAAATTGATATTTTATTTTGGATCCCTATTTTTGTTTTACAAAAAGAACTCAATTTTTAGTAATTTGGATATTTATATTTTATTTTCGATTCGTACTTTTGTTTTACAAAAAGAATTCAATTTGCAATAATTTCAAAATTGATATATTATTTTTCATTCGTGGTTTTGTTTTACAAAAAGAAACTCAATTTTTCATAAGTTTGAAATTTATATTTTATTCTCGATCACGTACTTTTGTTCTATGCAAAAGAACTCAATTTTTGTAATTTCGAAATTGATATTTTATTTTGGATCCCTACTTTTGTTTTACAAAAAGAATTCAATTTTTAGTAATTTGGATTTTTATATTTTATTCTCGATATGTACTTTGGTTTTATGCAAAAGAACTCAATTTTTTGTAATGTCGAAATTTATATTTTGTTTTGGATCCCTACATTTGTTTTACAAAAGAACTCAATTTTTAGTAATTTGGATATTTGTATTTTATTTTCGATCCAGTACTTTTATTTTACAAAAGAATTCAATTTTTAATAATTTCGAAATTGATATATTATTTTTCATTCGTGGTTTTGTTTCACAAAAAGAAACTCAATTTTTCATAATTTTGAAATTTATATTTTATTCTCGATCACGTACTTTGGTTACTGCGAAAAAGAACTCAATTTTTTGTAATTTCGAAATTGATATTTTATTTTGGATCCCTATTTTTGTTTTACAAAAAGAACTCAATTTTTAGTAATTTGGATATTTATATTTTATTTTCGATTCGTACTTTTGTTTTACAAAAAGAATTCAATTTGCAATAATTTCAAAATTGATATATTATTTTTCATTTGTGGTTTTGTTTTACAAAAAGAAACTCAATTTTTCATAAGTTTGAAATTTATATTTTATTCTCGATACGTACTTTTGTTCTATGCAAAAGAACTCAATTTTTGTAATTTCGAAATTGATATTTTATTTTGGATCCCTACTTTTGTTTTACAAAAAGAATTCAATTTTTAGTAATTTGGATTTTTATATTTTATTCTCGATATGTACTTTGGTTTTATGCAAAAGAACTCAATTTTTTGTAATGTCGAAATTTATATTTTGTTTTGGATCCCTACATTTGTTTTACAAAAGAACTCAATTTTTAGTAATTTGGATATTTGTATTTTATTTTCGATCCGTACTTTTATTTTACAAAAAGAATTCAATTTTTAATAATTTCGAAATTGATATATTATTTTTCATTTGTGGTTTTGTTTCACAAAAAGAAACTCAATTTTTCATAATTTTGAAATTTATATTTTATTCTCGATCACGTACTTTGGTTCCGTGAAAAAGAACTCAATTTTTTGTAATTTCGAAATTGATATTTTATTTTGGATCCCTATTTTTGTTTTACAAAAGAACTCAATTTTTAGTAATTTGGATATTTATATTTTATTTTCGATTCGTACTTTTGTTTTACAAAAAGAATTCAATTTGCAATAATTTCAAAATTGATATATTATTTTTCATTCGTGGTTTTGTTTTACAAAAAGAAACTCAATTTTTCATAAGTTTGAAATTTATATTTTATTCTCGATACGTACTTTTGTTCTATGCAAAAGAACTCAATTTTTGTAATTTCGAAATTGATATTTTATTTTGGATCCCTACTTTTGTTTTACAAAAAGAATTCAATTTTTAGTAATTTGGATTTTTATATTTTATTCTC
Source organism: Lablab purpureus (assembly GCA_030347555.1). Classification (NCBI taxonomy): domain Eukaryota; kingdom Viridiplantae; phylum Streptophyta; class Magnoliopsida; order Fabales; family Fabaceae; genus Lablab; species Lablab purpureus. Next base: position 15,719,812 of record CM059255.1, read on the forward strand.
GATATGTACTTTGGTTTTATGCAAAAGAACTCAATTTTTTGTAATGTCGAAATTTATATTTTGTTTTGGATCCCTACATTTGTTTTACAAAAGAACTCAATTTTTAGTAATTTGGATATTTGTATTTTATTTTCGATCCAGTACTTTTATTTTACAAAAGAATTCAATTTTTAATAATTTCGAAATTGATATATTATTTTTCATTCGTGGTTTTGTTTCACAAAAAGAAACTCAATTTTTCATAATTTTGAAATTTATATTTTATTCTCGATACGTACTTTGGTTCTGCGAAAAAGAACTCAATTTTTGTAATTTCGAAATTGATATTTTATTTTGGATCCCTATTTTTGTTTTACAAAAAGAACTCAATTTTTAGTAATTTGGATATTTATATTTTATTTTCGATTCGTACTTTTGTTTTACAAAAAGAATTCAATTTGCAATAATTTCAAAATTGATATATTATTTTTCATTTGTGGTTTTGTTTTACAAAAAGAAACTCAATTTTTCATAAGTTTGAAATTTATATTTTATTCTCGATACGTACTTTTGTTCTATGCAAAAGAACTCAATTTTTTGTAATTTCGAAATTGATATTTTATTTTGGATCCCTACTTTTGTTTTACAAAAAGAATTCAATTTTTAGTAATTTGGATTTTTATATTTTATTCTCGATATGTACTTTGGTTTTATGCAAAAGAACTCAATTTTTTGTAATGTCGAAATTTATATTTTGTTTTGGATCCCTACATTTGTTTTACAAAAAGAACTCAATTTTTAGTAATTTGGATATTTGTATTTTATTTTCGATCCGTACTTTTATTTTACAAAAAGAATTCAATTTTTAATAATTTCGAAATTGATATATTATTTTTCATTCGTGGTTTTGTTTCACAAAAAAGAAACTCAATTTTTCATAATTTTGAAATTTATATTTTATTCTCGATACGTACTTTGGTTCTGCGAAAAAGAACTCAATTTTTTGTAATTTCGAAATTGATATTTTATTTTGGATCCCTATTTTTGTTTTACAAAAGAACTCAATTTTTAGTAATTTGGATATTTATATTTTATTTTCGATTCAGTACTTTTGTTTTACAAAAAGAATTCAATTTGCAATAATTTCAAAATTGATATATTATTTTTCATTTGTGGTTTTGTTTTACAAAAAAGAAACTCAATTTTTCATAAGTTTGAAATTTATATTTTATTCTCGATACGTACTTTTGTTCTATGCAAAAGAACTCAATTTTTTGTAATTTCGAAATTGATATTTTATTTTGGATCCCTACTTTTGTTTTACAAAAAGAATTCAATTTTTAGTAATTTGGATTTTTATATTTTATTCTCGATATGTACTTTGGTTTTATGCAAAAGAACTCAATTTTTTGTAATGTCGAAATTTATATTTTGTTTTGGATCCCTACATTTGTTTTACAAAAGAACTCAATTTTTAGTAATTTGGATATTTGTATTTTATTTTCGATCCGTACTTTTATTTTACAAAAAGAATTCAATTTTTAATAATTTCGAAATTGATATATTATTTTTCATTCGTGGTTTTGTTTCACAAAAAAGAAACTCAATTTTTCATAATTTTGAAATTTATATTTTATTCTCGATACGTACTTTGGTTCTGTGAAAAAGAACTCAATTTTTTGTAATTTCGAAATTGATATTTTATTTTGGATCCCTATTTTTGTTTTACAAAAAGAACTCAATTTTTAGTAATTTGGATATTTATATTTTATTTTCGATTCGTACTTTTGTTTTACAAAAAGAATTCAATTTGCAATAATTTCAAAATTGATATATTATTTTTCATTCGTGGTTTTGTTTTACAAAAAAGAAACTCAATTTTTCATAAGTTTGAAATTTATATTTTATTCTCGATACGTACTTTTGTTCTATGCAAAAGAACTCAATTTTTGTAATTTCGAAATTGATATTTTATTTTGGATCCCTACTTTTGTTTTACAAAAAGAATTCAATTTTTAGTAATTTGGATTTTTATATTTTATTCTCGATATGTACTTTGGTTTTATGCAAAAGAACTCAATTTTTTGTAATGTCGAAATTTATATTTTGTTTTGGATCCCTACATTTGTTTTACAAAAGAACTCAATTTTTAGTAATTTGGATATTTGTATTTTATTTTCGATCCAGTACTTTTATTTTACAAAAGAATTCAATTTTTAATAATTTCGAAATTGATATATTATTTTTCATTCGTGGTTTTGTTTCACAAAAAGAAACTCAATTTTTCATAATTTTGAAATTTATATTTTATTCTCGATCACGTACTTTGGTTCTGCGAAAAAGAACTCAATTTTTGTAATTTCGAAATTGATATTTTATTTTGGATCCCTATTTTTGTTTTACAAAAAGAACTCAATTTTTAGTAATTTGGATATTTATATTTTATTTTCGATTCGTACTTTTGTTTTACAAAAAGAATTCAATTTTTAATAATTTCGAAATTGATATATTATTTTTCATTTGTGGTTTTGTTTTACAAAAAGAAACTCAATTTTTCATAAGTTTGAAATTTATATTTTATTCTCGATCACGTACTTTTGTTCTATGCAAAAGAACTCAATTTTTTGTAATTTCGAAATTGATATTTTATTTTGGATCCCTACTTTTGTTTTACAAAAAGAATTCAATTTTTAGTAATTTGGATTTTTATATTTTATTCTCGATATGTACTTTGGTTTTATGCAAAAGAACTCAATTTTTTGTAATGTCGAAATTTATATTTTGTTTTGGATCCCTACATTTGTTTTACAAAAGAACTCAATTTTTAGTAATTTGGATATTTGTATTTTATTTTCGATCCGTACTTTTATTTTACAAAAAGAATTCAATTTTTAATAATTTCGAAATTGATATATTATTTTTCATTCGTGGTTTTGTTTCACAAAAAAGAAACTCAATTTTTCATAATTTTGAAATTTATATTTTATTCTCGATACGTACTTTGGTTCTGTGAAAAAGAACTCAATTTTTTGTAATTTCGAAATTGATATTTTATTTTGGATCCCTATTTTTGTTTTACAAAAAGAACTCAATTTTTAGTAATTTGGATATTTATATTTTATTTTCGATTCGTACTTTTGTTTTACAAAAAGAATTCAATTTTCAATAATTTCAAAATTGATATATTATTTTTCATTCGTGGTTTTGTTTTACAAAAAAGAAACTCAATTTTTCATAAGTTTGAAATTTATATTTTATTCTCGATACGTACTTTTGTTCTATGCAAAAGAACTCAATTTTTTGTAATTTTGAAATTGATATTTTATTTTGGATCCCTACTTTTGTTTTACAAAATAACTCAATTTTTAGTAATTTGGATATTTATATTTTATTTTCGATCCGTACTTTTGTTTTACGAAAAGAATTCAATTTTTAATAATTTCGAAATTGATATTTTATTTTGGATACCTACTTTTCTTTTACAAAAAGAACTCAATTTTTAGTAATTTGGATATTTATATTTTATTCTCGATATGTACTTTGGTTTTATGCAAAAGAACTGAATTTTTTGTAATTTCGAAAATGATATTTTATTTTGGATCCCTACTTTTGTTTTACAAAAAGAACTCAATTTTTAGTAATTTGGATATTTGTATTTTATTTTCGATCCGTACTTTTATTTTACAAAAAGAATTCAATTTTTAATAATTTCGAAATTGATTTATTATTTTTCATTCGTGGTTTTGTTTCAAAAAAAAGAAACTCAATTTTTCATAATTTTGAAATTTATATTTTATTCTCGATACGTACTTTGGTTCTATGCAAAAGAACTCAATTTTTTGTAATTTCGAAATTGATATTTTATTTTGGATCCCTACTTTTGTTTTACAAAATAACTCAATTTTTAGTAATTTGGATATTTATATTTTATTTTCGATCCGTACTTTTGTTTTACAAAAAGAATTCAATTTTTAATAATTTCGAAATTGATATATTATTTTTCATTCGTGGTTTTGTTTCACAAAAAAGAAACTCAATTTTTCATAATTTTGAAATTTATATTTTATTCTCGATACGTACTTTGGTTCTATGCAAAAGAACTCAATTTTTTCTAATTTTGAAATTGATATTTTATTTTGGATCCCTACTTTTGTTTTACAAAATAACTCAATTTTTAGTAATTTGGATATTTATATTTTATTTTCGATCCGTACTTTTGTTTTACGAAAAGAATTCAATTTTTAATAATTTTGAAATTGATATTTTATTTTGGATACCTACTTTTCTTTTACAAAAAGAACTCAATTTTTAGTAATTTGGATATTTATATTTTATTCTCGATATGTACTTTGGTTTTATGCAAAAGAACTGAATTTTTTGTAATTTCGAAAATGATATTTTATTTTGGATCCCTACTTTTGTTTTACAAAAAGAACTCAATTTTTAGTAATTTGGATATTTGTATTTTATTTTCGATCCGTACTTTTATTTTACAAAAATAATTCAATTTTTAATAATTTCGAAATTGATATATTATTTTTCATTCGTGGTTTTGTTTCAAAAAAAAGAAACTCAATTTTTCATAATTTTGAAATTTATATTTTATTCTCGATACGTACTTTGGTTCTATGCAAAAGAACTCAATTTTTTGTAATTTCGAAATTGATATTTTATTTTGGATCCCTACTTTTGTTTTACAAAATAACTCAATTTTTAGTAATTTGGATATTTATATTTTATTTTCGATCCGTACTTTTGTTTTACAAAAAGAATTCAATTTTTAATAATTTCGAAATTGATATATTATTTTTCATTCGTGGTTTTGTTTCACCAAAAAGAAACTCAATTTTTCATAATTTTGAAATTTATATTTTATTCTCGATACGTACTTTTGTTCTATGCAAAAGAACTCAATTTTTTGTAATTTCGAAATTGATATTTTATTTTGGATCCCTACTTTTGTTTTACAAAACGAACTAAATTTTTAGTCATTTGGATATTTATATTTTATTCTCGATCCGTACTTTTGTTTAACCAAAAGAATTCAATTTTTAATAATTTCGAAATTGATATTTTATTTTGGATACCTACTTTTCTTTTACAAAAAGAACTCAATTTTTAGTAATTTGGATATTTATATTTTATTCTCGATATGTACTTTGGTTTTAGGCAAAAGAACTCAATATTTTGTAATTTTGAAATTGATATTTTATTTTGGATCCCTACTTTTGTTTTACAAAAGGAACTCAATTTTTAGTAATTTGGATATTTATATTTTATTTTCGATTCGTACTTTTGTTTTACAAAAAGAATTCAATTTGCAATAATTTCAAAATTGATATATTATTTTTCATTCGTGGTTTTGTTTTACAAAAAAGAAAATCAATTTTTCATAAGTTTGAAATTTATATTTTATTCTCGATACGTACTTTGGTTCTATGCAAAAGAACTCAATTTTTTGTACTTTCGAAATTGATATTTTATTTTGGATCCCTACTTTTGTTTTACAAAAAGAACTCAATTTTTAGTAATTTGGATATTTATATTTTATTCTCGATCCGTACTTTTGTTTTACAAAAAGAATTCAATTTTTAATAATTTCGAAATTGATATATTATTTTTCATTCGTGGTTTTGTTTCACAAAAAAGAAACTCAATTTTTCATAATTTTGAAATTTATATTTTATTCTCGATACGTACTTTTGTTCTATGCAAAAGAACTCAATATTTTGTAATTTTGAAATTGATATTTTATTTTGGATCCCTACTTTTGTTTTACAAAAGGAACTAAATTTTTAGTAATTTGGATATTTATATTTTATTTTCGATTCGTACTTTTGTTTTACAAAAAGAATTCAATTTGCAATAATTTCAAAATCGATATATTATTTTTCATTCGTGGTTTTGTTTTACAAAAAAGAAAATCAATTTTTCATAAGTTTGAAATTTATATTTTATTCTCGATACGTACTTTGGTTCTATGCAAAAGAACTCAATTTTTTGTACTTTCGAAATTGATATTTTATTTTGGATCCCTACTTTTGTTTTACAAAAAGAACTCAATTTTTAGTAATTTGGATATTTATATTTTATTCTCGATCCGTACTTTTGTTTTACAAAAAGAATTCAATTTTTAATAATTTCGAAATTGATATATTATTTTTCATTCGTGGTTTTGTTTCACAAAAAAGAAACTCAATTTTTCATAATTTTGAAATTTATATTTTATTCTCGATACGTACTTTTGTTCTATGCAAAAGAACACAATTTTTTGTAATTTCGAAATTGATATTTTATTTTGGATCCCTACTTTTGTTTTACAAAACGAACTAAATTTTTAGTAATTTGGATATTTATATTTTATTCTCGATCCGTACTTTTGTTTTACGAAAAGAATTCAATTTTTAATAATTTCGAAATTGATATTTTATTTTGGATACCTACTTTTCTTTTACAAAAAGAACTCAATTTTTACTAATTTGGATATTTATATTTTATTTTCGAACCGTACTTTTGTTTTACAAAAAGAATTCAATTTTTAATAATTTCGAAATTGATATATTATTTTTCATTCGTGGTTTTGTTTCACCAAAAAGAAACTCAATTTTTCATAATTTTGAAATTTATATTTTATTCTCGATACGTACTTTTGTTCTATGCAAAAGAACACAATTTTTTGTAATTTCGAAATTGATATTTTATTTTGGATCCCTACTTTTGTTTTACAAAACGAACTAAATTTTTAGTAATTTGGATATTTATATTTTATTGTCGATATGTACTTTGGTTTTATGCAAAAGAACTGAATTTTTTGTAATTTCGAAATTGATATTTTATTTTGGATCCCTACTTTTGTTTTACAAAAAGAACTCAATTTTTAGTAATTTGGATATTTGTATTTTATTTTCGATCCGTACTTTTATTTTACAAAAAGAATTCAATTTTTAATAATTTTGAAATTGATATATTATTTTTCATTCGTGGTTTTGTTTCACAAAAAAGAAACTCAATTTTTCATAATTTTGAAATTTATATTTTATTCTCGATACGTACTTTGGTTCTGTGCAAAAGAACTCAATTTTTTGTAATTTCGAAATTGATATTTTATTTTGGATCCCTACTTTTGTTTTACAAAAAGAACTCAATTTTTAGTAATTTGGATATTTATATTTTATTTTTGATTCGTACTTTTGTTTTACAAAAAGAATTCAATTTGCAATAATTTCAAAATTGATATATTATTTTTCATTCGTGGTTTTGTTTTACAAAAAAGAAACTCAATTTTTCATCAGTTTGAAATTTATATTTTATTCTCGATACGTACTTTTGTTCTATGCAAAAGAACTCAATTTTTTGTAATTTCGAAATTGATATTTTATTTTGGATCCCTACTTTTGTTTTACAAAACGAACTAAATTTTTAGTATTTTGGATAGTTATATTTTATTCTCGATCCGTACTTTTGTTTTACGAAAAGAATTCAATTTTTAATAATTTCGAAATTGACATTTTATTTTGGATACCTACTTTTCTTTTACAAAAAGAACTCAATTTTTAGTAATTTGGATATTTATATTTTATTCTCGATATGTACTTTGGTTTTATGCAAAAGAACTGAATTTTTTGTAATTTCGAAAATGATATTTTATTTTGGATCCCTACATTTGTTTTACAAAAAGAACTCAATTTTTAGTAATTTGGATATTTGTATTTTATTTTCGATCCGTACTTTTATTTTACAAAAAGAATTCAATTTTTAATAATTTCGAAATTGATATATTATTTTTCATTCGTGGTTTTGTTTCACAAAAAAGAAACTCAATTTTTCATAATTTTGAAATTTATATTTTATTCTCGATACGTACTTTGGTTCTATGCAAAAGAACTCAATTTTTTGTAATTTTGAAATTGATATTTTATTTTGGATCCCTACTTTTGTTTTACAAAATAACTCAATTTTTAGTAATTTGGATATTTATATTTTATTTTCGATCCGTACTTTTGTTTTACAAAAAGAATTCAATTTTTAATAATTTCGAAATTGATATATTATTTTTCATTCGTGGTTTTGTTTCACAAAAAAGAAACTCAATTTTTCATAATTTTGAAATTTATATTTTATTCTCGATACGTACTTTTGTTCTATGCAAAAGAACTCAATTTTTTGTAATTTCGAAATTGATATTTTATTTTGGATCCCTACTTTTGTTTTACAAAACGAACTAAATTTTTAGTCATTTGGATATTTATATTTTATTCTCGATCCGTACTTTTGTTTTACCAAAAGAATTCAATTTTTAATAATTTCGAAATTGATATTTTATTTTGGATACCTACTTTTCTTTTACAAAAAGAACTCAATTTTTAGTAATTTTGATATTTATATTTTATTCTCGATATGTACTTTGGTTTTATGCAAAAGAACTCAATATTTTGTAATTTTGAAATTGATATTTTATTTTGGATCCCTACTTTTGTTTTACAAAAGGAACTCAATTTTTAGTAATTTGGATATTTATATTTTATTTTCGATTCGTACTTTTGTTTTACAAAAAGAATTCAATTTTCAATAATTTCAAAATTGATATATTATTTTTCATTCGTGGTTTTGTTTTACAAAAAAGAAACTCAATTTTTCATAAGTTTGAAATTTATATTTTATTCTCGATACGTACTTTGGTTCTATGCAAAAGAACTCAATTTTTTGTACTTTCGAAATTGATATTTTATTTTGGATCCCTACTTTTGTTTTACAAAAAGAACTCAATTTTTAGTAATTTGGATATTTATATTTTATTTTCGATCCGTACTTTTGTTTTACAAAAAGAATTCAATTTTTAATAATTTCGAAATTGATATATTATTTTTCATTCGTGGTTTTGTTTCACAAAAAAGAAACTCAATTTTTCATAATTTTGAATTTTATATTTTATTCTCGATACGTACTTTTGTTCTATGCAAAAGAACTCAATTTTTTGTAATTTCGAAATAGATATTTTATTTTGGATCCCTACTTTTGTTTTACAAAACGAACTAAATTTTTAGTAATTTGGATATTTATATTTTATTCTCGATCCGTACTTTTGTTGTACCAAAAGAATTCAATTATTAATAATTTCGAAATTGATATTTTATTTTGGATACCTACTTTTCTTTTACAAAAAGAACTCAATTTTTAGTAATTTGGATATTTATATTTTATTCTCGATATGTACTTTGGTTTTATGCAAAAGAACTCAATTTTTTGTAATTTCAAAATTGATATTTTATTTTGGATCCCTACTTTTGTTTTACAAAAAGAACTCAATTTTTAGTAATTTGGATATTTATATTTTATTTTCGATTCGTACTTTTGTTTTACAAAAAGAATTCAATTTGCAATAATTTCAAAATTGATATATTATTTTTCATTCGTGGTTTTGTTTTACAAAAAAGAAACTCAATTTTTCATAAGTTTGAAATTTATATTTTATTCTCGATACGTACTTTTGTTCTATGCAAAAGAACTCAATTTTTTGTAATTTCGAAATTGATATTTTATTTTGGATCCCTACTTTTGTTTTACAAAAAGAATTCAATTTTTAGTAATTTGGATTTTTATATTTTATTCTCGATATGTACTTTGGTTTTATGCAAAAGAACTCAATTTTTTGTAATGTCGAAATTTATATTTTGTTTTGGATCCCTACATTTCTTTTACAAAAAGAACTCAATTTTTAGTAATTTGGATATTTGTATTTTATTTTACAAAAAGAATTCAATTTTTAATAATTTCGAAATTGATATATTATTTTTCATTCGTGGTTTTGTTTCACAAAAAAGAAATTCAATTTTTCATAATTTTGAAATTTATATTTTATTCTCGATACGTACTTTGGTTCTATGCAAAAGAACTCAATTTTTTGTAATTTCGAAATTGATATTTTATTTTGGATCCCTACTTTTGTTTTACAAAAAGAACTCAATTTTTAGTAATTTGGATATTTATATTTTATTTTCGATCCGTACTTTTGTTTTACAAAAAGAATTCAATTTTTAATAATTTCGAAATTGATATATTATTTTTCATTCGTGGTTTCGTTTCACAAAAAGGAAACTCAATTTTTCATAATTTTGAAATTTATATTTTATTCTCGATACGTACTTTTGTTCTATGCAAAAGAACTCAATTTTTTGTAATTTCGAAATTGATATTTTATTTTGGATCCCTACTTTTGTTTTACAAAACGAACTAAATTTTTAGTAATTTGGATATTTATATTTTATTCTCGATCCGTACTTTTGTTTTACCAAAAGAATTCAATTTTTAATAATTTCGAAATTGATATTTTATTTTGGATACCTACTTTTCTTTTACAAAAAGAACTCAATTTTTAGTAATTTGGATATTTATATTTTATTCTCGATATGTACTTTGGTTTTATGGAAAAGAACTCAATTTTTTGTAATTTCGAAATTGATATTTTATTTTGGATCCCTACTTTTGTTTTACAAAAAGAACTCAATTTTTAGTAATTTGGATATTTATATTTTATTTTGGATTCGTACTTTTGTTTTACAAAAAGAATTCAATTTGCAATAATTTCAAAATTGATATATTATTTTTCATTCGTGGTTTTGTTTTACAAAAAAGAAACTCAATTTTTCATAAGTTTGAAATTTATATTTTATTCTCGATACGTACTTTTGTTCTATGCAAAAGAACTCAATTTTTGTAATTTCGAAATTGATATTTTATTTTGGATCCCTACTTTTGTTTTACAAAAGAATTCAATTTTTAGTAATTTGGATTTTTATATTTTATTCTCGATATGTACTTTGGTTTTATGCAAAAGAACTCAATTTTTTGTAATGTCGAAATTTATATTTTGTTTTGGATCCCTACATTTGTTTTACAAAAAGAACTCAATTTTTAGTAATTTGGATATTTGTATTTTATTTTCGATCCGTACTTTTATTTTACAAAAATAATTCAATTTTTAATAATTTCGAAATTGATATATTATTTTTCATCCGTGGTTTTGTTTTACAAAAAAGAAACTCAATTTTTCATAATTTTGATATTTATATTTTATTCTCGATACGTACTTTGGTTCTATGCAAAAGAATTAAATTTTTTGTAATTTCGAAATTGATATTTTATTTTGGATCCCTACTTTTGTTTTACAAAAAGAACACAATTTTTAGTAATTTGGATATTTATATTTTATTTTCGAGCCGTACTTTTGTTTTACAAAAAGAATTCAATTTTTAATAATTTCGAAATTGATATATTATTTTTCATTCGTGGTTTTGTTTCACAAAAAAGAAACTCAATTTTTCATAATTTTGAAATTTATATTTTATTCTCGATACGTACTTTTGTTCTATGCAAAAGAACTCAATTTTTGTAATTTCGAAATTGATATTTTATTTTGGATCCCCACTTTTGTTTTACAAAACGAACTAAATTTTTAGTAATTTGGATATTTATATTTTATTCTCGATCCGTACTTTTGTTTTACCAAACGAATTCAATTACTAATAATTTCGAAATTGATATTTTATTTTGGATACCTACTTTTCTTTTACAAAAGAACTCAATTTTTAGTAATTTGGATATTTATATTTTATTCTCGATATGTACTTTGGTTTTATGCAAAAGAACTCAATTTTTGTAATTTCGAAATTGATATTTTATTTTGGATCCCTACTTTTGTTTTACAAAAAGAACTCAATTTTTAGTAATTTGGATATTTATATTTTATTTTCGACTCGTACTTTTGTTTTACAAAAAGAATTCAATTTGGAATAATTTCAAAATTGATATATTATTTTTCATTCGTGGTTTTGTTTTACAAAAAAGAAACTCAATTTTTCATAATTTTGATATTTATATTTTATTCTCGATACGTACTTTGGTTCTATGCAAAAGAATTAAATTTTTTGTAATTTCGAAATTGATATTTTATTTTGGATCCCTACTTTTGTTTTACAAAAGAACACAATTTTTAGTAATTTGGATATTTATATTTTATTTTCGAGCCGTACTTTTGTTTTACAAAAAGAATTCAATTTTTAATAATTTCGAAATTGATATATTATTTTTCATTCGAGGTTTTGTTTCACAAAAAAGAAACTCCATTTTTCATAATTTTAAAATTTATATTTTATTCTCGATACGTACTTTTGTTCTATGCAAAAGAACTCAATTTTTTGTAATTTCGAAATTGATATTTTATTTTGGATCCCCAGTTTTGTTTTACATAACGAACTAAATTTTTAGTAATTTGGATATTTATACTTTATTCTCGATCCGTACTTTTGTTTTACCAAAAGAATTCAATTATTAATAATTTCGAAATTGATATTTTATTTTGGATACCTACTTTTCTTTTACAAAAAGAACTCAATTTTTAGTAATTTGGATATTTATATTTTATTCTCGATATGTACTTTGGTTTTATGCAAAAGAACTCAATTTTTGTAATTTCGAAATTGATATTTTATTTTGGATCCCTACTTTTGTTTTACAAAAGAACTCAATTTTTAGTAATTTGGATATTAATATTTTATTTTGGATTCGTACTTTTGTTTTACAAAAAGAATTCAATTTGCAATAATTTCAAAATTGATATATTATTTTTCATTCGTGGTTTTGTTTTACAAAAAAGAAACTCAATTTTTCATAAGTTTGAAATTTATATTTTATTCTCGATACGTACTTTTGTTCTATGCAAAAGAACTCCATTTTTTGTAATTTCGAAATTGATATTTTATTTTGGATCCCTACTTTTGTTTTACAAAAAGATTTCAATTTTTAGTAATTTGGATTTTTAAATTTTATTCTCGATATGTACTTTGGTTTTATTCAAAAGAACTCAATTTTTTGTAATGTCGAAATTTATATTTTGTTTTGGATCCCTACATTTGTTTTACAAAAAGAACTCAATTTTTAGTAATTTGGATATTTGTATTTTATTTTCGATCCGTACTTTTATTTTACAAAAATAATTCAATTTTTAATAATTTCGAAATTGATATATTATTTTTCATCCGTGGTTTTGTTTTACAAAAAAGAAAATCAATTTTTCATAATTTTGATATTTATATTTTATTCTCGATACGTACTTTGGTTCTATGCAAAAGAATTAAATTTTTTGTAATTTCGAAATTGATATTTTATTTTGGATCCCTACTTTTGTTTTACAAAAAGAACACAATTTTTAGTAATTTGGATATTTATATTTTATTTTCGAGCCGTACTTTTGTTTTACAAAAAGAATTCAATTTTTAATAATTTCGAAATTGATATATTATTTTTCATTCGTGGTTTTGTTTCACAAAAAAGAAACTCAATTTTTCATAATTTTGAAATTTATATTTTATTCTCGATACGTACTTTTGTTCTATGCAAAATAACTCAATTTTTTGTAATTTCGAAATTGATATTTTATTTTGGATCCCCACTTTTGTTTTACAAAACGAACTAAATTTTTAGTAATTTGGATATTTATATTTTATTCTCGATCCGTACTTTTGTTTTACCAAAAGAATTCAATTACTAATAATTTCGAAATTGATATTTTATTTTGGATACCTACTTTTCTTTTACAAAAAGAACTCAATTTTTAGTAATTTGGATATTTATATTTTATTCTCGATATGTACTTTGGTTTTATGCAAAGAACTCAATTTTTTGTAATTTCGAAATTGATATTTTATTTTGGATCCCTACTTTTGTTTTACAAAAAGAACTCAATTTTTAGTAATTTGGATATTTATATTTTATTTTCGACTCAGTACTTTTGTTTTACAAAAAGAATTCAATTTGGAATAATTTCAAAATTGATATATTATTTTTCATTCGTGGTTTTGTTTTACAAAAAAGAAACTCAATTTTTCATAATTTTGATATTTATATTTTATTCTCGATACGTACTTTGGTTCTATGCAAAAGAATTAAATTTTTTGTAATTTCGAAATTGATATTTTATTTTGGATCCCTACTTTTGTTTAACAAAAGAACACAATTTTTAGTAATTTGGATATTTATATTTTATTTTCGAGTCGTACTTTTGTTTTACAAAAGAATTCAATTTTTAATAATTTCGAAATTGATATATTATTTTTCATTCGTGGTTTTGTTTCACAAAAAAGAAACTCAATTTTTCATAATTTTGAAATTTATATTTTATTCTCGATACGTACTTTTGTTCTATGCAAAAGAACTCAATTTTTTGTAATTTCGAAATTTATATTTTATTTTGGATCCCCACTTTTGTTTTACAAAACGAACTAAATTTTTAGTAATTTGGATATTTATATTTTATTCTCGATCCGTACTTTTGTTTTACCAAAAGAATTCAATTACTAATAATTTCGAAATTGATATTTTATTTTGGATACCTACTTTTCTTTTACAAAAAGAACTCAATTTTTAGTAATTTGGATATTTATATTTTATTCTCGATATGTACTTTGGTTTTATGCAAAAGAAGTCAATTTTTTGTAATTTCGAAATTGATATTTTATTTTGGATCCCTACTTTTGTTTTACAAAAAGAACTCAATTTTTAGTAATTTGGATATTTATATTTTATTTTCGACTCGTACTTTTGTTTTACAAAAAGAATTCAATTTCGAATAATTTCAAAATTGATATATTATTTTTCATTCGTGGTTTTGTTTTACAAAAAAGAAACTCAATTTTTCATAAGTTTGAAATTTATATTTTATTCTCGATACGTACTTTTGTTCTATGCAAAAGAACTCAATTTTTTGTAATTTCGAAATTGATATTTTATTTTGGATCCCTACTTTTGTTTTACAAAAAGAATGCAATTTTTAGTAATTTGGATTTTTATATTTTATTCTCGATATGTACTTTGGTTTTATGCAAAAGAACTCAATTTTTTGTAATGTCGAAATTTATATTTTGTTTTGGATCCCTACATTTGTTTTACAAAAAGAACTCAATTTTTAGTAATTTGGATATTTGTATTTTATTTTCGATCCGTACTTTTATTTTACAAAAAGAATTCAATTTTTAATAATTTCGAAATTGATATATTATTTTTCATTCGTGGTTTTGTTTCACAAAAAAGAAACTCAATTTTTCATAATTTTGAAATTTATATTTTATTCTCGATACGTACTTTTGTTCTATGCAAAAGAACTCAATTTTTTGTAATTTCGAAATTGATATTTTCTTTTGGATCCCCACTTTTGTTTTACAAAACGAACTAAATTTTTAGTAATTTGGATATTTATATTTTATTCTCGATCCGTACTTTTGTTTTACCAAAAGAATTCAATTATTAATAATTTCGAAATTGATATTTTATTTTGGGTACCTACTTTTCTTTTACAAAAAGAACACAATTTTTAGTAATTTGGATATTTATATTTTATTCTCGATATGTACTTTGGTTTTATGCAAAAGAACTCAATATTTTGTAATTTCGAAATTGATATTTTATTTTGGATCCCTACTTTTGTTTTACAAAAAGAACTCAATTTTTAGTAATTTGGATATTTATATTTTATTTTCGATTCGTACTTTTGTTTTACAAAAAGAATTCAATTTGCAATAATTTCAAAATTGATATATTATTTTTCATTCGTGGTTTTGTTTTACAAAAAAGAAACTCAATTTTTCATAAGTTTGAAATTTATATTTTATTCTCGATACGTACTTTTGTTCTATGCAAAAGAACTCCATTTTTTGTAATTTCGAAATTGATATTTTATTTTGGATCCCTACTTTTGTTTTACAAAAAGATTTCAATTTTTAGTAATTTGGATTTTTAAATTTTATTCTCGATATGTACTTTGGTTTTATTCAAAAGAACTCAATTTTTTGTAATGTCGAAATTTATATTTTGTTTTGGATCCCTACATTTGTTTTACAAAAAGAACTCAATTTTTAGTAATTTGGATATTTGTATTTTATTTTCGATCCAGTACTTTTATTTTACAAAAGAATTCAATTTTTAATAATTTCGAAATTGATATATTATTTTTCATCCGTGGTTTTGGTTTACAAAAAAGAAACTCAATTTTTCATAATTTTGAAATTTATATTTTATTCTCGATACGTACTTTGGTTCTATGCAAAAGAATTAAATTTTTTGTAATTTCGAAATTGATATTTTATTTTGGATCCCTACTTTTGTTTTACAAAATGAACTCAATTTTTAGTAATTTGGATATTTATATTTTATTTTCGATTCGTACTTTTGTTTTACAAAAAGAATTCAATTTGCAATAATTTCAAAATTGATATATTATTTTTCATTCGTGGTTTTGTTTTACAAAAAAGAAACTCAATTTTTCATAAGTTTGAAATTTATATTTTATTCTCGATACGTACTTTTGTTCTATGCAAAAGAACTCAATTTTTTGTAATTTCGAAATTGATATTTTATTTTGGATCCCTACTTTTGTTTTACAAAAAGATTTCAATTTTTAGTAATTTGGATTTTTATATTTTATTCTCGATATGTACTTTGGTTTTATTCAAAAGAACTCAATTTTTTGTAATGTCGAAATTTATATTTTGTTTTGGATCCCTACATTTGTTTTACAAAAAGAACTCAATTTTTAGTAATTTGGATATTTGTATTTTATTTTCGATCCGTACTTTTATTTTACAAAAAGAATTCAATTTTTAATAATTTCGAAATTGATATATTATTTTTCATCCGTGGTTTTGCTTTACAAAAAAGAAACTCAATTTTTCATAATTTTGAAATTTATATTTTATTCTCGATACGTACTTTGGTTCTATGCAAAAGAATTAAATTTTTTGTAATTTCGAAATTGATATTTTATTTTGGATCCCTACTTTTGTTTTACAAAATGAACTCAATTTTTAGTAATTTGGATATTTATATTTTATTTTCGATTCGTACTTTTGTTTTACAAAAAGAATTCAATTTGCAATAATTTCAAAATTGATATATTATTTTTCATTCGTGGTTTTGTTTTACAAAAAAGAAACTCAATTTTTCATAAGTTTGAAATTTATATTTTATTCTCGATACGTACTTTTGTTCTATGCAAAAGAACTCAATTTTTTGTAATTTCGAAATTGATATTTTATTTTGGATCCCTACTTTTGTTTTACAAAAAGAACTCAATTTTTAGTAATTTGGATTTTTATATTTTATTCTCGATATGTACTTTGGTTTTATGCAAAAGAACTCAATATTTGTAATTTTGAAATTGATATTTTATTTTGGATCCCTACTTTTGTTTTACAAAAAGAACTCAATTTTAGTAATTTGGACTTTTATATTTTATTCTCGATATGTACTTTGGTGTTATGCAAAAGAACTCAATTTTTTGTAATTTCGAAATTTATATTTTGTTTTGGATCCCTACTTTTGTTTTACAAAAAGAACTCAATTTTTAGTAATTTGGATATTTATATTTTATTTTCGATCCTTACTTTGGTTTTACAAAAAAATACAATTTTTAATAATTTCGAAATTGATATATTATTTTTCATCCGTAGTTTTGTTTTACAAAAAAGAAACAATTTTTCGTAATTTTGAAATTTATATTTTATTCTCGATACGTACTTTTGTTCTATGCAAAAGAACTCAATTTTTTGTAATTTCGAAATTGATATTTTATTTTGGATCCCTACTTTTGTTTTACAAAAAGAATTCAACTTTTAGTAATTTGGATTTTTCTATTTTATTCTCGGTATGTAGTTTGGTTTTATGCAAAAGAACTCAATTTTTTGTAATGTCGAAATTTATATTTTGTTTTGGATCCCTACATTTGTTTTACAAAAAGAACTCAATTTTTAGTAATTTGGATATTTGTATTTTATTTTCGATCCGTACTTTTATTTTACAAAAAGAATTCAATTTTTAATAATTTCGAAATTCTTATATTATTTTTCATTCGTGGTTTTGTTTCGCAAAAAGAAACTCAATTTTTCATAATTTTGAAATTTATATTTTATTCTCGATACGTACTTTGGTTCTATGCAAAAGAACGCAATTTTTGTAATTTCGAAATTGATATATTATTTTTCATCCGTGGTTTTGCTTTACAAAAAGAAACTCAATTTTTCATAATTTTGAAATTTATATTTTATTCTCGATACGTACTTTGGTTCTATGCAAAAGAATTAAATTTTTTGTAATTTCGAAATTGATATTTTATTTTGGATCCCTACTTTTGTTTTACAAAAGAACTCAATTTTTAGTAATTTGGATATTTATATTTTATTTTCGATCCAGTACTTTTGTTTTACAAAAAGAATTCAATTTTTAATAATTTCGAAATTGATATATTATTTTTCATTCGTGGTTTTGTTTCACAAAAGAAACTCAATTTTTCATAATTTTGAAATTTATATTTTATTCTCGATACGTACTTTTGTTCTATGCAAAAGAATTAAATTTTTGTAATTTCGAAATTGATATTTTATTTTGGATCCCTACTTTTGTTTTACAAAAAGAACTCAATTTTTAGTAATTTGGATATTTAAATTTTATTCTCGATATGTACTTTGGTTTTATGCAAAAGAACTGAATTTTTTGTAATTTCGAAATTGATATTTTATTTTGGATCCCTACTTTTGTTTTACAAAAAGAACTCAATTTTTAGTAATTTGGAAATTTATATTTTATTTTCGATTCGTACTTTTTTTTACAAAAGAATTCAATTTGCAATAATTTCAAAATTGATATATTATTTTTCATTCGTGGTTTTGTTTTACAAAAAGAAACTCAATTTTTCATAAGTTTGAAATTTATATTTTATTCTCGATCACGTACTTTTGTTCTATGCAAAAGAACTCAATTTTTTAATTTCAAAATTGATATTTTATTTTGGATCCCTACTTTTGTTTTACAAAAAGAATTCAACCTTTAGTAATTTGGATTTTTCTATTTTATTCTCGGTATGTAGTTTGGTTTTATGCAAAAGAACTCAATTTTTTGTAATGTCGAAATTTATATTTTGTTTTGGATCCCTACATTTGTTTTACAAAAAGAACTCAATTTTTAGTAATTTGGATATTTGTATTTTATTTTCGATCCGTACTTTTATTTTACAAAAAGAATTCAATTTTTAATAATTTCGAAATTCTTATATTATTTTTCATTCGTGGTTTTGTTTCACAAAAAAGAAACTCAATTTTTCATAATTTTGAAATTTATATTTTATTCTCGATACGTACTTTGGTTCTATGCAAAAGAACGCAATTTTTTGTAATTTCGAAATTGATATATTATTTTTCATCCGTGGTTTTGCTTTACAAAAAGAAACTCAATTTTTCATAATTTTGAAATTTATATTTTATTCTCGATCACGTACTTTGGTTCTATGCAAAAGAATTAAATTTTTTGTAATTTCGAAATTGATATTTTATTTTGGATCCCTACTTTTGTTTTACAAAAAGAACTCAATTTTTAGTAATTTGGATATTTATATTTTATTTTCGATCCGTACTTTTGTTTTACAAAAAGAATTCAATTTTTAATAATTTCGAAATTGATATATTATTTTTCATTCGTGGTTTTGTTTCACAAAAAGAAACTCAATTTTTCATAATTTTGAAATTTATATTTTATTCTCGATACGTACTTTTGTTCTATGCAAAAGAACTCAATTTTTGTAATTTCGAAATTGATATTTTATTTTGGATCCCTACTTTTGTTTTACAAAACGAACTAAATTTTTAGTAATTTGGATATTTATATTTTATTCTCGATCCGTACTTTTGTTTTACCAAAAGAATTCAATTTTTAATAATTTCGAAATTGATATTTTATTTTGGATACCTACTTTTCTTTTACAAAAAGAACTCAATTTTTAGTAATTTGGATATTTATATTTTATTCTCGATATGTACTTTGGTTTTATGCAAAAGAACTGAATTTTTTGTAATTTCGAAATTGATATTTTATTTTGGATCCCTACTTTTGCTTTACAAAAAGAACTCAATTTTTAGTAATTTGGATATTTATATTTTATTTTCGATTCGTACTTTTGTTTTACAAAAAGAATTCAATTTGCAATAATTTCAAAATTGATATATTATTTTTCATTCGTGGTTTTGTTTTACAAAATAGAAACTCAATTTTTCATAAGTTTGAAATTTAAATTTTATTCTCAGATACGTACTTTTGTTCTATGCAAAAGAACTCAATTTTTTGTAATTTCGAAATTGATATTTTATTTTGGATCCCTACTTTTGTTTTACAAAAAGAATTCAACTTTTAGTAATTTGGATTTTTCTATTTTATTCTCGGTATGTAGTTTGGTTTTATGCAAAAGAACTCAATTTTTTGTAATGTCGAAATTTATATTTTGTTTTGGATCCCTACTTTTGTTTTACAAAAAGAACTCAATTTTTAGTAATTTGGATATTTGTATTTTATTTTCGATCCGTACTTTTATTTTACAAAAAGAATTCAATTTTTAATAATTTCGAAATTCTTATATTATTTTTCATTCGTGGTTTTGTTTCACAAAAAAGAAACTCAATTTTTCATAATTTTGAAATTTATATTTTATTCTCGATACGTACTTTGGTTCTATGCAAAAGAACGCAATTTTTTGTAATTTCGAAATTGATATATTATTTTTCATCCGTGGTTTTGCTTTACAAAAAAGAAACTCAATTTTTCATAATTTTGAAATTTATATTTTATTCTCGATACGTACTTTGGTTCTATGCAAAAGAATTAAATTTTTGTAATTTCGAAATTGATATTTTATTTTGGATCCCTACTTTTGTTTTACAAAAGAACTCAATTTTTAGTAATTTGGATATTTATATTTTATTTTCGATCCGTACTTTTGTTTTACAAAAGAATTCAATTTTTAATAATTTCGAAATTGATATATTATTTTTCATTCGTGGTTTTGTTTCACAAAAAGAAACTCAATTTTTCATAATTTTGAAATTTATATTTTATTCTCGATACGTACTTTTGTTCTATGCAAAAGAACTCAATTTTTGTAATTTCGAAATTGATATTTTATTTTGGATCCCTACTTTTGTTTTACAAAACGAACTAAATTTTTAGTAATTTGGATATTTATATTTTATTCTCGATCCGTACTTTTGTTTTACCAAAAGAATTCAATTTTTAATAATTTCGAAATTGATATTTTATTTTGGATACCTACTTTTCTTTTACAAAAAGAACTCAATTTTTAGTAATTTGGATATTTATATTTTATTCTCGATATGTACTTTGGTTTTATGCAAAAGAACTGAATTTTTTGTAATTTCGAAATTGATATTTTATTTTGGATCCCTACTTTTGCTTTACAAAAAGAACTCAATTTTTAGTAATTTGGATATTTATATTTTATTTTCGATTCGTACTTTTGTTTTACAAAAAGAATTCAATTTGCAATAATTTCAAAATTGATATATTATTTTTCATTCGTGGTTTTGTTTTACAAAATAGAAACTCAATTTTTCATAAGTTTGAAATTTATATTTTATTCTCAGATACGTACTTTTGTTCTATGCAAAAGAACTCAATTTTTTGTAATTTCGAAATTGATATTTTATTTTGGATCCCTACTTTTGTTTTACAAAAAGAATTCAACTTTTAGTAATTTGGATTTTTCTATTTTATTCTCGGTATGTAGTTTGGTTTTATGCAAAAGAACTCAATTTTTTGTAATGTTGAAATTGATATTTTGTTTTGGATCCCTACTTTTGTTTTACAAAAAGAACTCAATTTTTAGTAATTTGGAGATTTGTATTTTATTTTCGATCCGTACTTTTATTTTACAAAAAGAATTCAATTTTTAATAATTTGGAAATTGATATATTATTTTTCATCCAGTGGTTTTGTTTCACAAAAAGAAACTCAATTTTTCATAATTTTGAAATTTATATTTTATTCTCGATACGTACTTTGGTTCTATGCAAAAGAACTCAATTTTTGGTAATTTCGAAATTGATATTTTATTTTGGATCCCTACTTTTGTTTTACAAAAAGAACTCAATTTTTAGTAATTTGGATATTTATATTTTATTTTCGATCCGTACTTTTGTTTTACAAAAAGAATTCAATTTTTAATAATTTCGAAATTGATATATTATTTTTCATTCGTGGTTTTGTTTCACAAAAAAGAAACTCAATTTTTCATAATTTTGAAATTTATATTTTATTCTCGATACGTACTTTTGTTCTATGCAAAAGAACTCAATTTTTTGTAATTTCGAAATTCATATTTTATTTTGGATCCCTACTTTTGTTTTACAAAACGAACTAAATTTTTAATAATTTGGATATTTATATTTTATTCTCGATCCGTACTTTTGTTTTACCAAAAGAATTCAATTTTTAATAATTTCGAAATTGATATTTTATTTTGGATACCTACTTTTCTTTTACAAAAAGAACTCAATTTTTAGTAATTTGGATATTTATATTTTATTCTCGATATGTACTTTGGTTTTATGCAAAAGAACTGAATTTTTTGTAATTTCGAAATTGATATTTTATTTTGGATCCCTACTTTTGTTTTACAAAAAGAACTCAATTTTTAGTAATTTGGATATTTATATTTTATTTTCCATTCGTACTTTTGTTTTACAAAAAGAATTCAATTTGCAATAATTTCAAAATTGATATATTATTTTTCATTCGTGGTTTTGTTTTACAAAAATGAAACTCAATTTTTCATAAGTTTGAAATTTATATTTTATTCTCGATACGTACTTTGATTCTATGCAAAAGAACTCAATTTTTTGTAATTTCGAAATTGATATTTTATTTTGGATCCCTACTTTTGTTTTACAAAAAGAATTCAATTTTTAGTAATTTGGATTTTTATATTTTATTCTCGATATGTACTTTGGTTCTATGCAAAAGAACTCAATTTTTTGTAATGTCGAAATTTATATTTTGTTTTGGATCCCTACATTTGTTTTACAAAAAGAACTCAATTTTTAGTAATTTGGATATTTGTATTTTATTTTAGATCCAGTACTTTTATTTTACAAAAGAATTCAATTTTTAATAATTTCGAAATTGATATATTATTTTTCATTCGTGGTTTTGTTTCACAAAAAGAAACTCAATTTTTCATAATTTTGAAATTTATATTTTATTCTCGATACGTACTTTGGTTCTACGTGAAGAACGCAATTTTTGTAATTTCGAAATTGATATTTTATTTTGGATCCCTACTTTTGTTTTACAAAAAGAACTCAATTTTTAGTAATTTGGATATTTATATTTTATTCTCTATCCAGTACTTTTGTTTTACCAAAAGAATTCAATTTTAAATAATTTCGAAATTGATATTTTATTTTGGATCCCTACTTTTCTTTAACAAAAAGAACTCAATTTTTAGTAATTGGGATATTTATATTTTATTCTCGATATGTACTTTGGTTTTATGCAAAAGAACTCAATTTTTGTAATTTCGAAATTGATATTTTATTTTGGATCCCTACTTTTGTTTTACAAAAGAACTCAATTTTTAGTAATTTGGATATTTATATTTTATTTTCGATTCAGTACTTTTCTTTTACAAAAAGAATTCAATTTGCAATAATTTCAAAATTGATATATTATTTTTCATTCGTGGTTTTGTTTTACAAAAAGAAACTCAATTTTTCATAAGTTTGAAATTTATATTTTATTCTCCATACGTACTTTTGTTCTATGCAAAAGAACTCAATTTTTTGTAATTTCGAAATTGATATTTTATTTTGGATCCCTACTTTTGTTTTACAAAAAGAATTCAACTTTTAGTAATTTGGATTTTTCTATTTTATTCTCGGTATGTACTTTGGTTTTATGCAAAAGAACTCAATTTTTTGTAATGTCGAAATTTATATTTTGCTTTGGATCCCTACTTTTGTTTTACAAAAAGAACTCAATTTTTAGTAATTTGGATATTTGTATTTTATTTTCGATCCGTACTTTTATTTTACAAAAAGAATTCAATTTTTAATAATTTGGAAATTGATATATTATTTTTCATCCGTGGTTTTGTTTCACAAAAAGAAACTCAATTTTTCATAATTTTGAAATTTATATTTTATTCTCGATACGTACTTTGGTTCTATGCAAAAGAACTCAATTTTTGGTAATTTCGAAATTGATATTTTATTTTGGATCCCTACTTTTGTTTTACAAAAGAACTCAATTTTTAGTAATTTGGATATTTATATTTTATTTTCGATCCAGTACTTTTGTTTTACAAAAAGAATTCAATTTTTAATAATTTCGAAATTGATATATTATTTTTCATTCGTGGTTTTGTTTCACAAAAAAGAAACTCAATTTTTCATAATTTTTAAATTTATATTTTATTCTCGATACGTACTTTTGTTCTATGCACAAGAACTCAATTTTTTGTAATTTCGAAATTGATATTTTATTTTGGATCCCTACTTTTGTTTTACAAAACGAACTAAATTTTTAATAATTTGGATATTTATATTTTATTCTCGATCCAGTACTTTTGTTTTACCAAAAGAATTCAATTTTTAATAATTTCGAAATTGATATTTTATTTTGGATACCTACTTTTCTTTTACAAAAGAACTCAATTTTTAGTAATTTGGATATTTATATTTTATTCTCGATATGTACTTTGGTTTTATGCAAAAGAACTGAATTTTTGTAATTTCGAAATTGATATTTTATTTTGGATCCCTACTTTTGTTTTACAAAAAGAACTCAATTTTTAGTAATTTGGATATTTATATTTTATTTTCCATTCGTACTTTTGTTTTACAAAAAGAATTCAATTTGCAATAATTTCAAAATTGATATATTATTTTTCATTCGTGGTTTTGTTTTACAAAAAAGAAACTCAATTTTTCATAAGTTTGAAATTTATATTTTATTCTCGATACGTACTTTTGTTCTATGCAAAAGAACTCAATTTTTTGTAATTCCGAAATTGATATTTTATTTTGGATCCCTACTTTTGTTTTAACAAAAGAATTCAATTTTTAGTAATTTGGATTTTTATATTTTATTCTCGATATGTACTTTGGTTTTATGCAAAAGAACTCAATGTTTTGTAATGTCGAAATTTATATTTTGTTTTGGATCCCTACATTTGTTTTACAAAAAGAACTCAATTTTTAGTAATTTGGATATTTGTATTTTATTTTCGATCCAGTACTTTTATTTTACAAAAAGAATTCAATTTTTAATAATTTCGAAATTGATATATTATTTTTCATTCGTGGTTTTGTTTCACAAAAAAGAAACTCAATTTTTCATAATTTTGAAATTTATATTTTATTCTCGATACGTACTTTGGTTCTACGCAGAAGAACGCAATTTTTTGTAATTTCGAAATTGATATTTTATTTTGGATCCCTACTTTTGTTTTACAAAAAGAACTCAATTTTTAGTAATTTGGATATTTATATTTTATTCTCTATCCGTACTTTTGTTTTACCAAAAGAATTCAATTTTAAATAATTTCGAAATTGATATTTTATTTTGGATCCCTACTTTTCTTTAACAAAAAGAACTCAATTTTTAGTAATTGGGATATTTATATTTTATTCTCGATATGTACTTTGGTTTTATGCAAAAGAACTCAATTTTTTGTAATTTCGAAATTGATATTTTATTTTGGATCCCTACTTTTGTTTTACAAAAAGAACTCAATTTTTAGTAATTTGGATATTTATATTTTATTCTCTATCCGTACTTTTGTTTTACCAAAAGAATTCAATTTTAAATAATTTCGAAATTGATATTTTATTTTGGATCCCTACTTTTCTTTAACAAAAAGAACTCAATTTTTAGTAATTGGGATATTTATATTTTATTCTCGATATGTACTTTGGTTTTATGCAAAAGAACTCAATTTTTTGTAATTTCGAAATTGATATTTTATTTTGGATCCCTACTTTTGTTTTACAAAACGAACTCAATTTTTAGTAATTTGGATTTTTATATTTTATTTTCGATCCGTACTTTTGTTTTACAAAAAGAATTCAATTTTTAATACTTTCGAAATTGATATATTATTTTTCATTCGTGGTTTTGTTTCACAAAAAAGAAACTCAATTTTTCATAATTTTGAAATTTATATTTTATTCTCGATACGTACTTTTGTTCTATGCAAAAGAACTCAATTTTTTGTAATTTCGAAATTGATATTTTATTTTGGATCCCTACTTTTGTTTTACAAAACGAACTCAATTTTTAGTAATTTGGATATTTATATTTTATTCTCGATCCGTACTTTTGTTTTACCAAAAGAATTCAATTTTTAATAATTTCGAAATTGATATTTTATTTTGGATACCTACTTTTCTTTTACAAAAAGAACTCAATTTTTAGTAATTTGGATATTTATATTTTATTCGCGATATGTACTTTGGTTTTATGCAAAAGAACTCAATTTTTTGTAATTTCGAAATTGATATTTTATTTTGGATCCCTACTTTTGTTTTACAAAAAGAACTCAATTTTTAGTAATTTGGATATTTATATTTTATTTTCGATTCGTACTTTTGTTTTACAAAAAGAATTCAATTTGCAATAATTTCAAAATTGATATATTATTTTTCATTCGTGGTTTTGTTTTACAAAAAAGAAACTCAATTTTTCATAAGTTTGAAATTTATATTTTATTCTCCATACGTACTTTTGTTCTATGCAAAAGAACTCAATTTTTTGTAATTTCGAAATTGATATTTTATTTTGGATCCCTACTTTTGTTTTACAAAAAGAATTCAACTTTTAGTAATTTGGATTTTTCTATTTTATTCTCGGTATGTAGTTTGGTTTTATGCAAAAGAACTCAATTTTTTGTAATGTCGAAATTTATATTTTGTTTTGGATCCCTACTTTTGTTTTACAAAAAGAACTCAATTTTTAGTAATTTGGATATTTGTATTTTATTTTCGATCCGTACTTTTATTTTACAAAAAGAATTCAATTTTTAATAATTTGGAAATTGATATATTATTTTTCATCCGTGGTTTTGTTTCACAAAAAAGAAACTCAATTTTTCATAATTTTGAAATTTATATTTTATTCTCGATACGTACTTTGGTTCTATGCAAAAGAACTCAATTTTTGGTAATTTCGAAATTGATATTTTATTTTGGATCCCTACTTTTGTTTTACAAAAAGAACTCAATTTTTAGTACTTTGGATATTTATATTTTATTTTCGATCCGTACTTTTGTTTTACAAAAGAATTCAATTTTTAATAATTTCGAAATTGATATATTATTTTTCATTCGTGGTTTTGTTTCACAAAAAGAAACTCAATTTTTCATAATTTTGAAATTTATATTTTATTCTCGATACGTACTTTTGTTCTATGCAAAAGAACTCAATTTTTGTAATTTCGAAATTCATATTTTATTTTGGATCCCTACTTTTGTTTTACAAAACGAACTAAATTTTTAATAATTTGGATATTTATATTTTATTCTCGATCCGTACTTTTGTTTTACCAAAAGAATTCAATTTTTAATAATTTCGAAATTGATATTTTATTTTGGATACCTACTTTTCTTTTACAAAAAGAACTCAATTTTTAGTAATTTGGATATTTATATTTTATTCTCGATATGTACTTTGGTTTTATGCAAAAGAACTCAATTTTTTGTAATTTCGAAATTGATATTTTATTTTGGATCCCTACTTTTGTTTTACAAAAAGAACTCAATTTTTAGTAATTTGGATATTTATATTTTATTTTCCATTCGTACTTTTGTTTTACAAAAAGAATTCAATTTGCAATAATTTCAAAATTGATATATTATTTTTCATTCGTGGTTTTGTTTTACAAAAAAGAAACTCAATTTTTCATAAGTTTGAAATTTATATTTTATTCTCGATACGTACTTTGATTCTATGCAAAAGAACTCAATTTTTTGTAATTTCGAAATTGATATTTTATTTTGGATCCCTACTTTTGTTTTACAAAAAGAATTCAATTTTTAGTAATTTGGATTTTTATATTTTATTCTCGATATGTACTTTGGTTCTATGCAAAAGAACTCAATTTTTTGTAATGTCGAAATTTATATTTTGTTTTGGATCCCTACATTTGTTTTACAAAAAGAACTCAATTTTTAGTAATTTGGATATTTGTATTTTATTTTAGATCCGTACTTTTATTTTACAAAAAGAATTCAAATTTAATAATTTCGAAATTGATATATTATTTTTCATTCGTGGTTTTGTTTCACAAAAAAGAAACTCAATTTTTCATAATTTTGAAATTTATATTTTATTCTCGATACGTACTTTGGTTCTACGCAGAAGAACGCAATTTTTTGTAATTTCGAAATTGATATTTTATTTTGGATCCCTACTTTTGTTTTACAAAAAGAACTCAATTTTTAGTAATTTGGATATTTATATTTTATTCTCTATCCAGTACTTTTGTTTTACCAAAAGAATTCAATTTTAAATAATTTCGAAATTGATATTTTATTTTGGATCCCTACTTTTCTTTAACAAAAGAACTCAATTTTTAGTAATTGGGATATTTATATTTTATTCTCGATATGTACTTTGGTTTTATGCAAAAGAACTCAATTTTTGGTAATTTCGAAATTGATATTTTATTTTGGATCCCTACTTTTGTTTTACAAAAAGAACTCAATTTTTAGTAATTTGGATATTTATATTTTATTTTCGATTCGTACTTTTCTTTTACAAAAAGAATTCAATTTGCAATAATTTCAAAATTGATATATTATTTTTCATTCGTGGTTTTGTTTTACAAAAAAGAAACTCAATTTTTCATAAGTTTGAAATTTATATTTTATTCTCCATACGTACTTTTGTTCTATGCAAAAGAACTCAATTTTTTGTAATTTCGAAATTGATATTTTATTTTGGATCCCTACTTTTGTTTTACAAAAAGAATTCAACTTTTAGTAATTTGGATTTTTCTATTTTATTCTCGGTATGTACTTTGGTTTTATGCAAAAGAACTCAATTTTTTGTAATGTCGAAATTTATATTTTGCTTTGGATCCCTACTTTTGTTTTACAAAAAGAACTCAATTTTTAGTAATTTGGATATTTGTATTTTATTTTCGATCCGTACTTTTATTTTACAAAAAGAATTCAATTTTTAATAATTTGGAAATTGATATATTATTTTTCATCCGTGGTTTTGTTTCACAAAAAAGAAACTCAATTTTTCATAATTTTGAAATTTATATTTTATTCTCGATACGTACTTTGGTTCTATGCAAAAGAACTCAATTTTTGGTAATTTCGAAATTGATATTTTATTTTGGATCCCTACTTTTGTTTTACCAAAAGAACTCAATTTTTAGTAATTTGGATATTTATATTTTATTTTCGATCCGTACTTTTGTTTTACAAAAAGAATTCAATTTTTAATAATTTCGAAATTGATATATTATTTTTCATTCGTGGTTTTGTTTCACAAAAAAGAAACTCAATTTTTCATAATTTTTAAATTTATATTTTATTCTCGATACGTACTTTTGTTCTATGCACAAGAACTCAATTTTTTGTAATTTCGAAATTGATATTTTATTTTGGATCCCTACTTTTGTTTTACAAAACGAACTAAATTTTTAATAATTTGGATATTTATATTTTATTCTCGATCCGTACTTTTGTTTTACCAAAAGAATTCAATTTTTAATAATTTCGAAATTGATATTTTATTTTGGATCCCTACTTTTGTTTTACAAAAAGAACTCAATTTTTAGTAATTTGGATATTTATATTTTATTCTCGATATGTACTTTGGTTTTATGCAAAAGAACTGAATTTTTTGTAATTTCGAAATTGATATTTTATTTTGGATCCCTACTTTTGTTTTACAAAAAGAACTCAATTTTTAGTAATTTGGATATTTATATTTTATTTTCCATCCGTACTATTGTTTCACAAAAAGAATTCAATTTTTAATAATTTCGAAATTGATATATTATTTTTCATTCGTGGTTTTGTTTTACAAAAAAGAAACTCAATTTTTCATAAGTTTGAAATTTATATTTTATTCTCGATACGTACTTTTGTTCTATGCAAAAGAACTCAATTTTTTGTAATTTCGAAATTGATATTTTATTTTGGATCCCTACTTTTGTTTTAACAAAAGAATTCAATTTTTAGTAATTTGGATTTTTATATTTTATTCTCGATATGTACTTTGGTTTTATGCAAAAGAACTCAATTTTTCATAAGTTTGAAATTTATATTTTATTCTCGATACGTACTTTGGTTCTACGCAGAAGAACGCAATTTTTTGTAATTTCGAAATTGATATTTTATTTTGGATCCCTACTTTTGTTTTACAAAAAGAACTCAATTTTTAGTAATTTGGATATTTATATTTTATTCTCTATCCGTACTTTTGTTTTACCAAAAGAATTCAATTTTAAATAATTTCGAAATTGATATTTTATTTTGGATCCCTACTTTTCTTTAACAAAAAGAACTCAATTTTTAGTAATTGGGATATTTATATTTTATTCTCGATATGTACTTTGGTTTTATGCAAAAGAACTCAATTTTTAGTAATTTGGATATTTATATTTTATTTTCGATCCGTACTTTTGTTTTACAAAAAGAATTCAATTTTTAATAATTTCGAAATTGATATATTATTTTTCATTCGTGGTTTTGTTTCACAAAAAAGAAACTCAATTTTTCATAATTTTGAAATTTGTATTTTATTCTCGATACGTACTTTTGTTCTATGCAAAAGAACTCAATTTTTTGTAATTTCGAAATTGATATTTTATTTTGGATCCCTACTTTTGTTTTACAAAACGAACTTAATTTTTAGTAATTTGGATATTTATATTTTATTCTCTATCCGTACTTTTGTTTTACCAAAAGAATTCAATTTTAAATAATTTCGAAATTGACATTTTATTTTGGATCCCTACTTTTCATTAACAAAAAGAACTCAATTTTTAGTAATTTGGATATTTATATTTTATTCTCGATATGTACTTTGGTTTTATGCAAAAGAACGGAATTTTTTGTAATTTCGAAATTGATATTTTATTTTGGATCCCTACTTTTGTTTTACAAAAAGAACTCAATTTTTAGTAATTTGGATATTTATATTTCATTTTCGATTCGGACTTTTGTTTTACAAAAAGAATTCAATTTGCAATAATTTCGAAATTGATATACTATTTTTCATTCGTGGTTTTGTTTTACAAAAAAGAAACTCAATTTTTCATAATTTTGAAATTTATATTTCATTCTCGATATGTACTTTTGTTCTATGCAAAAGAACTCAATTTTTTGTAATTTCGAAATTGATATATTATTTTTCATTCATAGTTTTGTTTTACAAAAAAGAAACTCAATTTTTCATAATTTTGAAATTTATATTTTATTCTCGATACGTACTTTTGTTCTATGCAAAAGAACTCAATTTTTTGTAATTTCGAAATTGATATTTTATTTTGGATCCCTACTTTTGTTTTACAAAAAGAACTCAATTCTTAGTAATTTGGATATTTATATTTTTTTTTCGATCCGTACTTTTGTTTTACAAAAAGAATTCAATATTTAATAATTTCGAAATTGATATATTATTTTTCATCCGTAGTTTTGTTTCACAAAAAAGAAACTCAATTTTTCATAATTTTGAAACTTATGTTTTATTCTCGATACGTATTTTTGTTCTATGCAAAAGAACTCAATTTTTTGTAATTTCGAAATTGATATTTTATATTGGATTTCTACTTTTGTTTCACAAAAAGAACTCAATTTTTAGTAATTTGGATTTTTATATTTTGTTATGATATGTACTTTGGTTTTATGCAAAAGAACTCAATTTTTTGTAATTTCGAAATTTATATTTTTTTTTGGATCCCTACTTTTGTTTTACAAAAAGATCTCAATTTTTAGTAATTTGGATATTTATATTTTGTTTTCGATACGTACTTTTGTTTTATAAAAAGAATTCAATTTTTAATAATTTCGAAATTGATATATTATTTTTCATTCGTAGTTTTGTTTTACAAAAAAGAAACTCAATTTTTCACAATTTTGAAATTTATATTTTATTCTCGATACGTACTTTTGTTCTATGCAAAAGAACTCAATTTTTTGTAATTTCGAAATTGATATTTTATTTTGGATCCCTACTTTTGTTTTACAAAAAGAACTCAATTCTTAGTAATTTGGATATTTATATTTTATTTTCGATCCGTACTTTTGTTTCACAAAAAGAATTCAATTTTTAATAATTTCGAAATTGACATATTATTTTTCATTCGTAGTTTTGTTTTACGAAAAAGAAACTCAATTTTTCATAATTTTGAAATTTATATTTTATTCTCGATACGTACTTTTGTTCTATGCAAAAGAACTCAATTTTTTGTAATTTCGAAATTGATATTTTATTTTTGATCCCTACTTTTGTTTTACAAAAAGAACTCAATTTTTAGTAATTTGGATATTTATATTTTTTTTTCGATCCGTACTTTTGTTTTACAAAAAGAATTCAATATTTAATAATTTCGAAATTGATATATTATTTTTCATCCGTAGTTTTGTTTCACAAAAAAGAAACTCAATTTTTCATAATTTTGAAATTTATGTTTTATTCTCGATACGTATTTTTGTTCTATGCAAAAGAACTCAATTTTTTGTAATTTCGAAATTGATATTTTATATTGGATTTCTACTTTTGTTTCACAAAAAGAACTCAATTTTTAGTAATTTGGATTTTTATATTTTGTTATGATATGTACTTTGGTTTTATGCAAAAGAACTCAATTTTTTGTAATTTCGAAATTTATATTTTTTTTTGGATCCCTACTTTTGTTTTACAAAAAGATCTCAATTTTTAGTAATTTGGATATTTATATTTTGTTTTCGATACGTACTTTTGTTTTATAAAAAGAATTCAATTTTTAATAATTTCGAAATTGATATATTATTTTTCATTCGTAGTTTTGTTTTACAAAAGAGAAACTCAATTTTTTACAATTTTGAAATTTATATTTTATTCTCGATACGTACTTTTGTTCTATGCAAAAGAACTCAATTTTTTGTAATTTCGAAATTGATATTTTATTTTGGATCCCTACTTTTGTTTTACAAAAGGAACTCAATTTTTAGTAATTTGGATATTTATATTTTATTTTCGATCCGTACTTTTGTTTTACAAAAAGAATTCAACTTTGAATAATTTCAAAATTTATATATTATTTTTCATTCGTAGTTTTGTTTTACAAAAAAGAAACTCAATTTTTCATAATTTTGAAATTTATATTTTATTCTCGATACGTACTTTTGTTCTATGCAAAAGAATTCAATTTTTTGTAATTTCGAAATTGATATATTATTTTTCATTCGTAGTTTTGTTTTACAAAAAAGAAACTCAATTTTTCATTATTTTGAAATTTATATTTTATTCTCGATACGTACTTTTGTTCTATGCAAAAGAACTCAATTTTTTGTAATTTCGAAATTGATATAATATTTTTCATTCGTAGTTTTGTTTTACAAAAAAGAAACTCAATTTTTCATAATTTTAAAATTTATATTTTATTCTCGATACGTAGTTTTGTTCTATGCAAAAGAACTCAATTTTTTGTAATTTCGAAATTGATATTTTATTTTGGATCCCTACTTTTGTTTTACAAAAAGAACTCAATTTTTAGTTATTTGGATATTTATATTTTATTCTCGATCCGTACTTTTGTTTTACAAAAAGAATTCAATTTTAATAATTTCGAAATTGATATATTATTTTTCATTCGTAGTTTTGTTTTACAAAAAAGAAACTCAATTATTCGTAATTTTGAAATTTATATTTTATTCTCGATACGTACTTTTGTTCTATGCAAAAGAACTCAATTTTTTATAATTTCGAAATTGATATTTTATTTTGGATCCCTACTTTTGTTTTACAAAAAGAACTCAATTTTTAGTAATTTGGATATTTATATTTTATTTTCGATCCGTGCTTTTGTTTTACAAAAAGAATTCAATATTTAATAATTTCGAAATTGATATATTATTTTTCATCCGTAGTTTTGTTTCACAAAAAAGAAACTCAATTTTTCATAATTTTGAAATTTATATTTTATTCTCGATACGTACTTTTGTTCTGTGCAAAAGAACTCAATTTTTTGTAATTTCGAAATTGATATTTTATTTTGGATCCCTACTTTTGTTTTACAAAAAGAACTCAATTTTTAGTAATTTGGATATTTATATTTTATTTTCGACGCGTACTTTTGTTTTACAAAAAGAATTCAATTTTTTATAATTTCGATATTGATATATTATTTTTCATCCGTAGTTTTGTTTCACAAAAAAGAAACTCAATTTTTCATAAATTTGAAATTTATATTTGATTCTCGATACGTATTTTTGTTCTATGCAAAAGAACTCAATTTTTTGTAATTTCGAAATTGATATTTTATTTTGGATCCCTACTTTTGTTTTACAAAAATAACTCAATTTTTAGTAATTTTGATATTTATATTTTATTTTCGATCCGTATTTTTGTTTTACAAAAAGAATTCCATTTTTAATAATTTCGAAATTGATATATTATTTTTCATTCGTAGTTTTGGTTTACAAAAAAGAAACTCAATTTTTCATAATTTTGAAATTTATATTTTATTCTCGATACGTACTTTTGTTCTATGCAAAAGAACTCAATTTTTTATAATTTCGAAATTGATATTTTATTTTGGATCCCTACTTTTGTTTTACAAAAAGAACTCAATTTTTAGTAATTTGGATATTTATATTTTATTCTCTATCCGTACTTTTGTTTTACAAAAAGAATTCAATTTTTTATAATTTCGATATTGATATATTATTTTTCATCCGTAGTTTTGTTTCACAAAAAAGAAACTCAATTTTTCATAATTTTGAAATTTATATTTGATTCTCGATACGTATTTTTGTTCTATGCAAAAGAACTCAATTTTTTGTAATTTCGAAATTGATATTTTATTTTGGATCCCTACTTTTGTTTTACAAAAATAACTCAATTTTTAGTAATTTTGATATTTATATTTTATTTTCGATCCGTACTTTTGTTTTACAAAAAGAATTCCATTTTTAATAATTTCGAAATTGATATATTATTTTTCATTCGTAGTTTTGGTTTAGAAAAAAGAAACTCAATTTTTCATAATTTTGAAATTTATATTTTATTCTCGATACGTACTTTTGTTCTATGCAAAAGAACTCAATTTTTTATAATTTCGAAATTGATATTTTATTTTGGATCCCTACTTTTGTTTTACAAAAAGAACTCAATTTTTAGTAATTTGGATATTTATATTTTATTTTCGATGCGTACTTTTGTTTTACAAAAAGAATTCAATTTTTAATAATTTCGAAATTGATATATTATTTTTCATCCGTAGTTTTGTTTTATAAAAAAGAAACTCAATTTTTCATAATTTTGAAATTTATATATGACTCTCGATACGTATTTTTGTTCTATGCAATAGAACTCAATTTTTTGTAATTTCGAAATTGATATTTTATTTTGGATCCCTACTTTTGTTTTACAAAAAGAACTCAATTTTTTGTAATTTGGATTTTTATATTTTATTCTCGATATGTACTTTGGTTTTATGCAAAAGAACTCAATTTTTTGTAATTGCGAAATTTATATTTTTTTTGGATCCCTACTTTTGTTTTACAAAAAGAACTCAATTTTTAATAATTTGGATATTTATATTTTATTCTCGATCCGTACTTTTGTTTTACAAAAAGAATTCAATTTTTAATAATTTCGAAATTGATATATTATTTTTCATCCGTAGTTTTATTTTACAAAAAAGAAACTCAATTTTTCATAATTTTGAAATTTATATTTGATTCTCGATACGTACTTTTGTTCTATGCAAAAGAACTCAATTTTTTGTAATTTCAAAATTGATATTTTATTTTGGATCCCTACTTTTGTTTTACAAAAAGAACTCAATTTTTAGTAATTTGGATATTTATATTTTATTCTCGATCCGTACTTTTGTTTTACAAAAAGAATTCAATTTTTAATAATTTCGAAATTGATATATTATTTTTCATCCGTAGTTTTGTTTTACAAAAAAGAAACTCAATTTTTCATAATTTTGAAATTTATATTTGATTCTCGATACGTATTTTTGTTCTATGCAAAAGAACTCAATTTTTTGTAATTTCGAAATTGATATTTTATTTTGGATCCCTACTTTTGTTTTAGAAAAATAACTCAATTTTTAGTAATTTGGATATTTATATTTTATTCTCGATCCGTACTTTCGTTTTACAAAAAGAATTCAATTTTTAATAATTTCGAAATTGATATATTATTTTTCATCCGTAGTTTTGTTTTACAAAAAAGAAACTCAATTTTTCATAATTTTGAAATTTATATTTGATTCTCGATACGTATTTTTGTTCTATGCAAAAGAACTCAATTTTTTGTAATTTCGAAATTGATATTTTATTTTGGATCCCTACTTTGGTTTTACAAAAAGAACTCAATTTTTTGTAATTTGGATTTTTATACTTTATTCTCGATATGTACCTTGGTTTTATTCAAAAGAACTCAATTTGTTGTAATTGCGAAACTTTTTTTTTTTTTGGATCCCTACTTTTGTTTTACAAAAAGAACTCAATTTTTAGTAATTTGGATTTTTATATTTTATTCTCGCTATGTACTTTGCTTTTATCAAAAGAACTCAATTTTTTGTAATTGCGAAATATATATTTTTTTTTGGATCCCTACTTTTGTTTTACAAAAAGAACTCAATTTTTAGTAATTTGGATATTTATATTTTATTTTCGATGCGTACTTTTGTTTTACAAAAAGAATTCAATTTTTAATAATTTCGATATTGATATATTGTTTTTCATCCGTAGTTTTGTTTTACAAAAAAGAAACTCAATTTTTCATAATTTTGAAATTTATATTTGATTCTCGATACGTATTTTTGTTCTATGCAAAAGAACTCAATTTTTTGTAATTTTGAAATTGATGTTTTATTTTGGATCCCTACTTTTGTTTTACAAAAATAACTCAACTTTTAGTAATTTGGATATTTATATTTTATTTTCGATCCGTACTTTTGTTTTAAAAAAAGAATTCCATTTTTAATAATTTCGAAATTGATATATTATATTTCATTCGTAGTTTTGGTTTACAAAAAAGAAACTCAATTTTTCATAATTTTGAAATTTATATTTTATTCTCGATACGTACTTTTGTTCTATGCAAAAGAACTCAATGTTTTGTAATTTCGAAATTGATATTTTATTTTGGATCCCTACTTTTGTTTTACAAAAAGAACTCAATTTTTAGTAATTTGGATATTTATATTTTATTTTCGATGCGTACTTTTGTTTTACAAAAAGAATTCAATTTTTAATAATTTCGATATTGATATATTATTTTTCATCCGTAGTTTTGTTTTACAAAAAAGAAACTCAATTTTTAATAATTTTGAAATTTATATTTGATTCTCGATACGTATTTTTGTTCTATGCAAAAGAACTCAATTTTTTGTAATTTCGAAATTGATATTTTATTTTGGATCCCTACTTTTGTTTTACAAAAATAACTCAATTTTTAGTAATTTGGATATTTATATTTTATTTTCGATCCGTACTTTTGTTTTACAAAAAGAATTCCATTTTTAATAATTTCGAAATTGATATATTATTTTTATTTCGTAGTTTTGGTTTACAAAAAAGATACTCAATTTTTCATAATTTTGAAATTTATATTTTATTCTCGATACGTACTTTTGTTCCATGCAAAAGAACTCAATTTTTTGTAATTTCGAAATTGATATTTTATTTTGGATCCCTACTTTTGTTTTACAAAAAGAACTCAATTTTTAGTAATTTGGATATTTATATTTTATTCTTGATCCGTACTTTTGTTTTACAAAAAGAATTAAATTTTTAATAACTTCGAAATTGATATATTATTTTTCATTCGTAGTTTTGTTTTACAAAAAAGAAAGTAAATTTTTCATAATTTTTGAATTTATATTGGATTCTCGATACGTATTTTTGTTCTATGCAAAAGAACTACATTTTTTTGAATTTCGAAATTGATATTTTATTTTGGATCCCTACTTTTGTTTTACAAAAAGAACTCAATTCTTAGTAATTTGGATATTTATATTTTATTTTCGATCCGTACTTTTGTTTCACAAAAAGAATTCAATTTTTAATAATTTCAAAATTGACATATTATTTTTCATTCGTAGTTTTGTTTTACAAAAAAGAAACTCAATTTTTCATAATTTTGAAATTTATATTTTATTCTCGATACGTACTTTTGTTCTATGCAAAAGAACTCAATGTTTTTTAATTTCGAAATTGATATTTTATTTTTGATCCCAACTTTTGTTATACAAAAAGAACTCAATTTTTAGTAATTTGGATATTTATATTTTATTTTCGATCCGTACTTTTGTTTTACAAAAAGAATTCAATATTTAATAATTTCGAAATTGATATATTATTTTTCATCCGTACTTTTGTTTCACAAAAAAGAAACTCAATTTTTCATAATTTTTGAAATTTATATTTTATTCTCGATACGTACTTTTGTTCTATGCAAAAGAACTCAATTTTTTGTAATTTCGAAATTGATATTTTATATTGGATCTCTACTTTTGTTTCACAAAAAGAACTCAATTTTTAGTAATTTGGATTTTTATATTTTGTTATGATATGTACTTTGGTTTTATGGAAAAGAACTCAATTTTTTGTAATTTCGAAATTTATATTTTTTTTTGGATCCCTACTTTTGTTTTACAAAAAGATCTCAATTTTTAGTAATTTGGATATTTATATTTTATTTTCGATTCGTACTTTTGTTTTACAAAAAGAATTCAATTTTTAATAATTTCAAAATTGATATATTATTTTTCATTTGTAGTTTTATTTTACAAAAAAGAAACTCAATTTTTCATAATTTTGAAATTTATATTTTATTCTCGATACGTACTTTTGTTCTATGCAAAAGAACTCAATTTTTTGTAATTTCGAAATTGATATTTTATTTTGGATCCCTACTTTTGTTTTACAAAAGGAACTCAATTTTTAGTAATTTGGATATTTATATTTTATTTTCGATTTTTGTTTTACAAAAAGAATTCAACTTTGAATAATTTCAAAATTTATATATTATTTTTCATTCGTAGTTTTGTTTGACAAAAAAGAAACTCAATTTTTCATAATTTTGAAATTTATATTTTATTCTCGATACGTACTTTTGTTCTATGCAAAAGAACTCAATTTTTGTAATTTCGAAATTGATATATTATTTTTCATTCGTAGTTTTGTTTTACAAAAAGAAACTCAATTTTCATAATTTTGAAATTTATATTTTATTCTCGATACGTACTTTTGTTCTATGCAAAAGAACTCAATTTTTGTAATTTCGAAATTGATATATTATTTTTCATTCGTAGTTTTGTTTTACAAAAAGAAACTCAATTTTTCATAATTTTAAAATTTATATTTTATTCTCGATACGTAGTTTTGTTCTATGCAAAAGAACTCAATTTTTTGTAATTTCGAAATTGATATTTTATTTTGGATCCCTACTTTTGTTTTACAAAGAGAACTCAATTTTTAGTTATTTGGATATTTATATTTTATTCTCGATCCGTACTTTTGTTTTACAAAAAGAATTCAATTTTTAATAATTTCGAAATTGATATATTATTTTTCATTCGTAGTTTTGTTTTACAAAAAAGAAACTCAATTTTTCATAATTTTGGAATTTATATTTGATTCTCGATACGTATTTTTGTTCTATGCAAAAGAACTACATTTTTTTTAATTTCGAAATTGATATTTTATTTTGGATCCCTACTTTTGTTTTACAAAAAGAGCTCAATTCTTAGTAATTTGGATATTTATATTTTATTTTCGATCCGTACTTTTGTTTCACAAAAAGAATTCAATTTTTAATAATTTCAAAATTGACATATTATTTTTCATTCGTAGTTTTGTTTTACAAAAAAGAAACTCAATTTTTCATAATTTTGAAATTTATATTTTATTCTCGATACGTACTTTTGTTCTATGCAAAAGAACTCAATGTTTTGTAATTTCGAAATTGATATTTTATTTTTGATCCCTACTTTTGTTTTACAAAAAGAACTCAATTTTTAGTAATTTGGATATTTATATTTTATTTTCGATCCGTACTTTTGTTTTACAAAAAGAATTCAATATTTAATAATTTCGAAATTGATATATTATTTTTCATTCGTACTTTTGTTTCACAAAAAAGAAACTCAATTTTTCATAATTTTTGAAATTTATATTTTATTCTCGATACGTACTTTTGTTCTATGCAAAAGAACTCAATTTTTTGTAATTTCGAAATTGATATTTTATATTGGATCTCTACTTTTGTTTCACAAAAGAACTCAATTTTTAG
The DNA here is from genome assembly GCA_030347555.1 of Lablab purpureus. NCBI lineage: Eukaryota > Viridiplantae > Streptophyta > Magnoliopsida > Fabales > Fabaceae > Lablab > Lablab purpureus. The sequence goes on from CM059255.1 coordinate 15,760,156, forward strand.
TAATTTGGATTTTTATATTTTGTTATGATATGTACTTTGGTTTTATGGAAAAGAACTCAATTTTTTGTAATTTCGAAATTTATATTTTTTTTTGGATCCCTACTTTTGTTTTACAAAAAGATCTCAATTTTTAGTAATTTGGATATTTATATTTTATTTTCGATTCGTACTTTTGTTTTACAAAAGGAATTCAATTTTTAATAATTTCAAAATTGATATATTATTTTTCATTTGTAGTTTTGTTTTACAAAAAAGAAACTCAATTTTTCATAATTTTGAAATTTATATTTTATTCTCGATACGTACTTTTGTTCTATGCAAAAGAACTCAATTTTTTGTAATTTCGAAATTGATATTTTATTTTGGATCCCTACTTTTGTTTTACAAAAGGAACTCAATTTTTAGTAATTTGGATATTTATATTTTATTTTCGATCCGTACTTTTGTTTTACAAAAAGAATTCAACTTTGAATAATTTCAAAATTTATATATTATTTTTCATTCGTAGTTTTGTTTTACAAAAAAGAAACTCAATTTTTCATAATTTTGAAATTTATATTTTATTCTCGATACGTACTTTTGTTCTATGCAAAAGAACTCAATTTTTTGTAATTTCAAAATTGATATATTATTTTTCATTCGTAGTTTTGTTTTACAAAAAAGAAACTCAATTTTTCATAATTTTGAAATTTATATTTTATTCTCGATACGTACTTTTGTTCTATGCAAAAGAACTCAATTTTTTGTAATTTCGAAATTGATATATTATTTTTCATTCGTAGTTTTGTTTTACAAAAAAGAAACTCAATTTTTCATAATTTTAAAATTTATATTTTATTCTCGATACGTATTTTTGTTCTATGCAAAAGAACTCAATTTTTTGTAATTTCGAAATTGATATTTTATTTTGGATCCCTACTTTTGTTTTACAAAAAGAACTCAATTTTTAGTTATTTGGATATTTATATTTTATTCTTGATCCGTACTTTTGTTTTACAAAAAGAATTCAATTTTTAATAATTTCGGAATTGATATATTATTTTTCATTCGTAGTTTTGTTTTACAAAAAAGAAACTCAATTTTTCGTAATTTTGAAATTTATATTTGATTCTCGATACGTATTTTTGTTCTATGCAAAAGAACTCAATTTTTTGTAATTTCGAAATTGATATTTTATTTTGGATCCCTACTTTTGTTTTACAAAAAGAACTCAATTTTTTGTAATTTGGATTTTTATATTTTATTCTCGATATGTACTTTGGTTTTATGCAGAAGAACTCAATTTTTTGTAATTGCGAAATTTATATTTTTTTTGGATCCCTACTTTTGTTTTACAAAAAGAACTCAATTTTTAGTAATTTGGATTTTTATATTTTATTCTCGATATGTACTTTGGTTTTATGCAAAAGAACTCAATTTTTTGTAATGTCGAAATTTATATTTTGTTTTGGATCCCTACATTTGTTTTACAAAAAGAACTCAATTTTTAGTAATTTGGATATTTGTATTTTATTTTCGATCCGTACTTTTATTTTACAAAAAGAATTCAAATTTTAATAATTTCGAAATTGATATATTATTTTTCATTCGTGGTTTTGTTTCACAAAAAAGAAACTCAATTTTTCATAATTTTGAAATTTATATTTTATTCTCAATACGTACTTTGGTTCTGTGCAAAAGAACTCAATTTTTTGTAATTTCGAAATTGATATTTTATTTTTGATCCCTACTTTTGTTTTACTAAAAGAACTCAATTTCTAGTAATTTGGATATTTATATTTTATTTTCGATCCGTACTTTTGTTTTACAAAAAGAATTCGATTTTTAATAATTTCAAAATTGATATCTTATTTTTCATCCGTAGTTTTGTTTTACAAAAAAGAAACTCAATTTTTCATAATTTTGAAATTTATATTTTATTCTCGATACGTACTTTTATCCTATGCAAAAGAACTCAATTTTTTGTAATTTCGAAATTGATATTTTATTTTGGATCCCTACTTTTGTTTTACAAAAAGAACTCAATTTTTAGTAATTTGGATATTTATATTTTATTCTCGATCCGTACTTTTGTTTTACAAAAAGAATTCAATTTTTAATAATTTCAAAATTGATATATTATTTTTCATTCGTAGTTTTGTTTTATAAAAAAGAAACCCAATATTTCATAATTTTGAAATTTATATTTTATTCTCGATACGTACTTTTGTTCTATCCAAAAGAACGCAATTTTTTATAATTTCGAAATTGATATTTTATGTTGGATCCCTACTTTTGTTTTACAAAAAGAACTCAATTTTTTGTAATTTGGATTTTTATATTTTATTCTCGATATGTACTTTGGTTTTATGCAAAAGAACTCAATTTTTTGTAATTGCGAAATTTATATTTTTATTTGGATCCGTACTTTTGTTTTACAAAAAGAACTCAATTTTTAGTAATTTGGATATTTGTATTCTATTTTCGATTCGTACTTTTGTTTTACAAAAAGAATTCCATTTTTAATAATTTCGAAATTGATATCTTATTTTTCATCCGTAGTTTTGTTTTACAAAAAACAAACTCAATTTTTCATAATTTTGAAATTTATATTTTATTCTCGATACGTACTTTTGTTCTATGCAAAAGAACTCAATTTTTTGTAATTTCGAACTTGATATTTTATTTTGGATCCCTACTTTTGTTTTACAAAAAGAACTCAATTTTTAGTAATTTGGATATTTATATTTTATTCTCGATCCGTACTTTTGTTTTACAAAAAGAATTCAATTTTTAATAATATAGAAATTGATATATTATTTTTCATTCGTAGTTTTGTTTTACAAAAAAGAAACTCAATTTTTCATAATTTTGAAATTTATATTTTATTCTCGATACGTACTTTTGTTCTATCCAAAAGAACTCAATTTTTTATAATTTCGAAATTGATATTTTATTTTGGATCCCTACTTTTGTTTTACAAAACGAATTCAATTTTTTCTAATTTGGATTTTTAAATTTTATTCTCGATATGTACTTTGGTTTTATGCAAAAGAACTCAATTTTTTGTAATTGCGAAATTTATATATTTTTTTGGATCCCTACTTTTGTTTTACAAAAAGAACTCAATTTTTAGTAATATGGATATTTATATTTTATTTTCGATCCGTACTTTTGTTTTACAAAAAGAATTCAATTTTTAATAATTTCGAAATTGATATATTATTTTTTATCCATAGTTTTGTTTTACAAAATAGATACTCAATTTTTCATAATTTTGCACTTTATATTTGATTCTCGATACGTATTTTTGTTCTATGCAAAAGACCTCAATTTTTTGTAATTTCGAAATTGATATTTTATTTTGGATCCCTACTTTTGTTTTATAAAAAGAACTCAATTTTTAGTAATTTGGATATTTATATTTTATTCTCGATCCGTACTTTTGTTTTACAAAAAGAATTCAATTTTTAATAATTTCAAAATTGATATATTATTTTTCATTCGTAGTTTTGTTTTACAAAAAAGAAACTCAATTTTTCATAATTTTCAAATTTATATTTTATTCTCGATACGTACTTTTGTTCTATCCAAAAGAACGCAATTTTTTATAATTTCGAAATTGATATTTTATTTTGGATCCCTACTTTTGTTTTACAAAAAGAACTCAATTTTTTGTAATTTGGATTTTTATATTTTATTCTCGATATGTACTTTGGTTTTATGCAAAAGAACTCAATTTTTTGTAATTGCGAAATTTATATTTTTTTTGGATCCCTACTTTTGTTTTACAAAAAGAACTCAATTTTTAGTAATATGGATATTTATATTTTATTTTCGATCCGTACTTTTGTTTTACAAAAGAATTCAATTTTTAATAATTTCGAAATTGATATATTATTTTTCATCCGTAGTTTTGTTTTACAAAAAGAAACTCAATTTTTCATAATTTTGAAATTTATATTTTATTCTCGATACGTACTTTTGTTCTATGCAAAAGAACTCAATTTTTTGTAATTTCGAAATTGATATTTTATTTTGGATCCCTACTTTTGTTTTACTAAAAGAACTCAATTTCTAGTAATTTGGATATTTATATTTTATTTTCGATCCGTACTTTTGTTTTACAAAAAGAATTCAATTTTTAATAATTTCAAAATTGATATATTATTTTTGATCCGTAGTTTTGTTTTACAAAAGAGAAACTCAATTTTTCATAATTTTGAAATTTATATTTTATTCTCGATACGGACTTTTGTTCTATCCAAAAGAACTCAATTTTTTGTAATTTCGAAATTGATATTTTATTTTGGATCCCTACTTTTGTTTTACAAAAAGAACTCAATTTTTAGTAATTTGGATATTTATATTTTATTTTCGATCCGTACTTTTGTTTACAAAAAGAATTCAATTTTTAATAATTTTTAAATTGACATATTATTTTTCATCCGTAGTTTTGTTTTACAAAAAAGAAACTCAATTTTTCATAATTTTGAAATTTATATTTTATTCTCGATACGTACTTTTGTTCTATGCAAAAGAACTCAATTTTTTGTAATTTCGAAATTCATATTTTATTTTTGATCCCTACTTTTGTTTTACAAAAAGAACTCAATTTTTAGTAGTATGGGTATTTATAATTTATTTTCGATCCGTACTTTTGTTTTACAAAAAGAATTCAATTTTTAATAATTTCGAAATTGATATATTATTTTTCATCCATAGTTTTCTTTTACAAAAAAGAAACTCAATTTTTCATAATTTTGAATTTTATATTTGATTCTCGATACGTATTTTTGTTCTATGCAAAAGAACTCAATTTTTTGTAACTTCGAAATTGATATTTTCTTTTGGATCCCTACTTTTGTTTTAAAAAAAGAACTCAATTGTTAGTAATTTAGATTTTTATATTTTATTCTCGATATGTACTTTGGTTTTGTACAAAAGAACTCAATTTTTGTAATAATTTATATTTTTTTATCCCTACTTTTGTTTTACAAAAGAACTCAATTTTTAGTAATTTGGATATTTATATTTTATTTTCGATCCGTACTTTTGTTTTACAAAAAGAATTCCATTTTTAATAATTTCGAAATTGATATATTATTTTTCATTCGTAGTTTTGGTTTACAAAAAAGAAACTCAATTTTTCATAATTTTGAAATTTATATTTTATTCCCGATACGTACTTTTGTTCTATGCAAACGAACTCAATTTTTTGTAATTTCGAAATTGATATTTTATTTTGGATCCCTACTTTTGTTTTACAAAAGAACTCAACTTTTGGTAATTTGGATATTTATATTTTATTCTCGATCCGTACTTTTGTTTTACCAAAAGAATTCAATTTTTAATAATTTCGAAATTGATATTTTATTTTGGATCCCTACTTGTGTTTTAAAAAAAGAACTCAATTGTTAGTAATTTAGATTTTTATATTTTATTCTCGATATGTACTTTGGTTTTGTACAAAAGAACTCAATTTTTTGTAATAATTTATATTTTTTTTATCCCTACTTTTGTTTTACAAAAAGAACTCAATTTTTAGTAATTTGGATATTTAGATTTTATTTTCGATCCGTACTTTTGTTTTACAAAAAGAATTCCATTTTTAATAATTTCGAAATTGATATATTATTTTTCATTCGTAGTTTTGGTTTACAAAAAAGAAACTCAATTTTTCATAATTTTGAAATTTATATTTTATTCTCGATACGTACTTTTGTTCTATGCAAACGAACTCAATTTTTTGTAATTTCGAAATTGATATTTTATTTTGGATCCCTACTTTTGTTTTACAAAAGAACTCAACTTTTGGTAATTTGGATATTTATATTTTATTCTCAATCCGTACTTTTGTTTTACCAAAAGAATTCAATTTTTAATAATTTCGAAATTGATATTTTATTTTGGATCCCTACTTGTGTTTTAAAAAAAAACTCAATTGTTAGTAATTTAGATTTTTATATTTTATTCTCGATATGTACTTTGGTTTTGTACTAAAGAACTCAATTTTTGTAATAATTTATATTTTTTTTATCCCTACTTTTGTTTTACAAAAAGAACTCAATTTTTAGTAATTTGGATATTTATATTTTATTTTCGATCCGTACTTTTGTTTTACAAAAAGAATTCCATTTTTAATAATTTCAAAATTGATATATTATTTTTCATTCGTAGTTTTGGTTTACAAAAAAGAAACTCAATTTTTCATAATTTTGAAATTTATATTTTATTCTCGATACGTACTTTTGTTCTATGCAAACGAACTCAATTTTTTGTAATTTCGAAATTGATATTTTATTTTGGATCCCTACTTTTGTTTTACAAAAGAACTCAACTTTTGGTAATTTGGATATTTATATTTTATTCTCGATCCGTACTTTTGTTTTACCAAAAGAATTCAATTTTTAATAATTTCGAAATTGATATTTTATTTTGGATCCCTACTTTTCTTTTACAAAAAGAACTCAATTTTTAGTAATTTGGATATTTATATTTTATTCTCGATATGTACTTTAGTTTTATGGAAAAGAACTCAATTTTTTGTATTTTCGAAATTTATATTTTATTTTGGATCCCTACTTTTGTTTTACAAAGAGAACTCAATTTGTAGTAATTTGGATATTTATATTTTATTTTCGATCCGTACTTTTGTTTTACAAAAAGAATTCAATTTTTAATAATTTAGAAATTGATATATTATTTTTCATTCGTAGTTTTGTTTTACAAAAAAGAAACTCAATTTTTCATAATTTTGAAATTTATATTTTATTCTCGATACGTACTTTTGTTCTATGCAAAAGAACTCAATTTTTTATAATTTCGAAATTGATATTTTATTTTGGATCCCTACTTGTGTTTTAAAAAAAGAACTCAATTGTTAGTAATTTAGATTTTTATATTTTATTCTCGATATATACTTTGGTTTTATACAAAAGATATCAATTTTTTGTAATAATTTATATTTTTTTTTATCCCTACTTTTGTTTTACAAAAAGAACTCAATTTTTAGTAATTTGGATATTTATATTTTATTTTCGATCCGTACTTTTGTTTTACAAAAAGAATTCCATTTTTAATAATTTCGAAATTGATATATTATTTTTCTTTCGTAGTTTTGGTTTACAAAAAAGAAACTCAATTTTTCATAATTTTGAAATTTATATTTTATTCTCGATACGTACTTTTGTTCTATGCAAAAGAACTCAATTTTTTGTAATTTCGAAATTGATATTTTATTTTGGATCCCTACTTTTGTTTTACAAAAAAACTCAATTTTTAGTAATTTGGATATCTATATTTTATTCTCGATCCGTACTTTTGTTTTACAAAGAGAATTCAATTTTTAATAATTTCGAAATTGATATATTATTTTTCATTCGTAGTTTTGTTTTACAAAAAAGAAACTCAATTTTTCATAATTTTGAAATTTATATTTTATTCTCGATACGTACTTTTGTTCTCTGCAAAAGAACTCAATTTTTTGTACTTTCGAAAGTGATATTTTATTTGGATCCCTACTTTAGTTTTACAAAAAGAACTCAATTTTTAGTAATTTTGCATATTTATATTTTATTTTTTATCCGTACTTTTGTTTTACAAAAAGAATTCAATTTTTAATAATTTCGAAATTGATATATTATTTTTCATCCGTAGTTTTGTTTGACAAAAAAGAAACTCAATTTTTCATAATTTTGAAATTTATAATTTATTCTCGATACGTACGTTTGTTCTATGCACAAGAACTCAATTTTTTGTAATTTCGAAATTGATATTTTATTTTGGATCCCTACTTTTGTTTTACAAAAAGAACTCAATTTTTAGTAATTTGGATATTTATATTTTATTTTCGATCCGTACTTTTGTTTTAAAAAAAGAATTCAATTGTTAATCATTTCGAAATTCATGTATTATTTATCATTCGTAGTTTTCTTTTACAAAAAAGAAACTAAATTTTTCATAATTTTGAAATTTATATTTTATTCTCGATACGTACTTTTGTTCTAAGCAAAAGAACTCAATTTTTTATAATTTCGAAATTGATATTTTATTTTGGATCCCTACTTGTGTTTTACCAAAAGAACTCAATTGCTAGTAATTTGGATTTTTATATTTTATTCTCGATATGTACTTTGGTTTTATACAAAAGAACTCAATTTTTGGAAATTGCAAAATTTATATATTTTTTTATCCCTACTTTTGTTTTACAAAAAGAACTCAATTTTTAGTAATTTGGATATTTGTATTTTATTTTCGATCCGTACTTTTGTTTTACAAAAAGAACTCAATTTTTAATAATATCGAAATTAATATATTATTTTTCATCCGTAGTTTTGTTTTACAAAAACGAAACTCAATTTTTCATAATTTTGAAATTTATATTTTATTCTCGATACGTACTTTTGTTCTATCCAAAAGAACTCAATTTTTTATAATTTCGAAATTGATATTTTATTTTGGATCCCTACTTTATTTTTACAAAAAGAACTCAATTTTTTGTAATTTGGATTTTTATATTTTATTCCTGATATGTACTTTGGTTTTATGCAAAAGAACTCAATTTTTTGTAATTGCGAAATTTATATTTTTTTTTGGATCCCTACTTTTGTTTTACAAAAAGAACTCAATTTTTAGTAATATGGGTATTTATAATTTATTTTCGATCCGTACTTTTGTTTTACAAAAAGAATTCAATTTTTAATAATTTCGAAATTGATATATTATTTTTCATTCATAGTTTTGTTTTACAAAAAAGAAACTCAATTTTTCATAATTTTGAATTTTATATTTGATTCTCGATACGTATTTTTGTTCTATGCAAAAGAACTCAATTTTTTATAATTTCGAAATTGATATTTTATTTTGGATCCCTACTTGTGTTTTACCAAAAGAACTCAATTGCTAGTAATTTGGATTTTTATATTTTATTCTCGATATGTACTTTGGTTTTATACAAAAGAACTCAATTTTTGGAAATTGCAAAATTTATATATTTTTTTATCCCTACTTTTGTTTTACAAAAAGAACTCAATTTTTAGTAATTTGGATATTTGCATTTTATTTTCGATCCGTACTTTTGTTTTACAAAAAGAACTCAATTTTTAATAATATCGAAATTAATATATTATTTTTCATCCGTAGTTTTGTTTTACAAAAACGAAACTCAATTTTTCATAATTTTGAAATTTATATTTTATTCTCGATACGTATTTTTGTTCTATGCAAAAGAACTCAATTTTTTGTAATTTCGAAATTGATATTTTCTTTTGGATCCCTTCTTTTGTTTTACAAAAAGAACTCAATTGTTAGTAATTTAGATTTTTATATTTTATTCTCGATATGTACTTTGGTTTTGTACAAAAGAACTCAATTTTTTGTAATAATTTATATTTTTTTTATCCCTACTTTTGTTTTACAAAAAGAATTCAATTTTTAGTAATTTTGGATATTTATATTTTATTTGCGATCCGTACTTTTGTTTTACAAAAAGAATTCCATTTTTAATAATTTCGAAATTGATATATTATTTTTCATTCGTAGTTTTGGTTTACAAAAAAGAAACTCAATTTTTCATAATTTTGAAATTTATATTTGATTCTCGATACGTACTTTTGTTCTATGCAAATGAACTCAATTTTTTGTAATTTCGAAATTGATATTTTATTTTGGATCCCTACTTTTGTTTTACAAAAGAACTCAATTTTGGTAATTTGGATATTTATATTTTATTCTCGATCCGTACTTTTGTTTTACCAAAAGAATTCAATTTTTAATAATTTCGAAATTGATATTTTATTTTGGATCCCTACTTTTCTTTTACAAAAAGAACTCAATTTTTAGTAATTTGGATATTTCTGTTTTATTCTCGATGTGTACTTTAGTTTTATGGAAAAGAACTCAATTTTTTGTAATTTCGAAATTTATATTTTATTTTGGATCCCTACTTTTGTTGTACAAAGAGAACTCAATTTATAGTAATTTGGATATTTATATTTTATTTTCGATCTGTACTTTTGTTTTACAAAAAGAATTCAATTTTTAATAATTTCGAAATTGATATATTATTTTTCATTCGTAGTTTTGTTTTACAAAAAAGAAACTCAATTTTTCATAATTTTGAAATTTATATTTTATTCTCGATACGTACTTTTGTTCTATGCAAAAGAACTCAATTTTTTATAATTTCGAAATTGATATTTTATTTTGGATCCCTACTTTTGTTTTACAAAAAGAACTCAATTTTTAGTAATTTGGATATTTATATTTTATTTTCGATCCGTACTTTTGTTTTACAAAAAGAATTCAATTGTTAATAATTTCGAAATTGATGTATTATTTTTCAATCGTAGTTTTGTTTTAAAAAAAAGAAACTCAATTTTTCATAATTTTGAAATTTATATTTTATTCTCGATACGTATTTTTGTTCTATGCAAAAGAACTCAATTTTTTATAATTTCGAAATTGATATTTTATTTTGGATCCCTACTTGTGTTTTACCAAAAGAACTCAATTGCTAGTAATTTGGATTTTTACATTTTATTCTCGATATGTACTTTGGTTTTATACAAAAGAACTCAATTTTTGGAAATTGCAAAATTTATATATTTTTTTATCCCTACTTTTGTTTTACAAAAAGATCTCAATTTTTAGTAATTTGGATATTTATATTTTATTTTCGATCCGTACTTTTGTTTTACAAAAAGAACTCAATTTTTAATAATTTCGAAATTAATATATTATTTTTCATCCGTCGTTTTGTTTTACAAAAAAGAAACTCAATTTTTCATAATTTTGAAATTTATATTTTATTCTCGATACGTACTTTTGTTCTATCCAAAAGAACTCAATTTTTTATAATTTCGAAATTGATATTTTATTTTGGATCCCTACTTTTGTTTTACAAACAGAACTCAATTTTTAGTAATATGGGTATTTATAATTTATTTTCGATCCGTACTTTTGTTTTACAAAAAGAATTCAATTTTTAATAATTTCGAAATTGATATATTATTTTTCATCCATAGTTTTGTTTTACAAAAAAGAAACTCAATTTTTCATAATTTTGAAATTTATATTTGATTCTCGATACGTATTTTTGTTCTATGCAAAAGAACTCAATTTTTTGTAATTTCGAAATTCATATTTTCTTTTGGATCCCTTCTTTTGTTTTAAAAAAAGAACTCAATTGTTAGTAATTTAGATTTTTATATTTTATTCTCGATATGTACTTTGGTTTTGTACAAAAGAACTCAATTTTTTGTAATAATTATTATTCTTTTATCCCTACTTTATTTTTACAAAAAGAACTCAATTTTTAGTAATTTGGATATTTATATTTTATTTTCGATCCGTACTTTTGTTTTACAAAAAGAATTCCATTTTTAATAATTTCAAAATTGATAAATTTTTCATTCGTAGTTTTGGTTTACAAAAAAGAAACTCAATTTTTCATAATTTTGAAATTTATATTTTATTCTCGATACGTACTTTTGTTCTATGCAAAAGAACTCAATTTTTTGTAATTTCGAAATTGATATTTTATTTTGGATCCCTACTTTTGTTTTACAAAAAAACTCAATTTTTAGTAATTTGGATATTTATATTTTATTCTCGATCCGTACTTTTGTTTTACAAAAAGAATTCAATTTTTAATAATTTCGAAATTGATATATTATTTTTTATTCGTAGTTTTGTTTTACAAAAAAGAAACTCAATTTTTCATAATTTTGAAATTTATATTTTATTCTCGATACGTACTTTTGTTCTATGCAAAAGAACTCAATTTTTTATAATTTCGAAATTGATATTTTATTTTGGATCCCTACTTGTGTTTTAAAAAAAGAACTCAATTGTTAGTAATTTAGATTTTTATATTTTATTCTCGATATGTACTTTGGTTTTATACAAAAGAACTCAATTTTTTGTAATAATTTATAGTTTTTTTTATCCCTACTTTTGTTTTACAAAAAGAACTCAATTTTTAGTAATTTGGATATTTATATTTTATTTTCGATCCGTACTTTTGTTTTACAAAAAGAATTCCATTTTTAATAATTTCAAAATTGATATATTATTTTTCATTCGTAGTTTTGGTTTACAAAAAAGAAACTCAATTTTTCATAATTTTGAAATTTATATTTTATTCTCGATACGTACTTTTGTTCTATGCAAAAGAACTCAATTTTTTGTAATTTCGAAATTGATATTTTATTTTGGATCCCTACTTGTGTTTTAAAAAAAGAACTCAATTGTTAGTAATTTAGATTTTTATATTTTATTCTCGATATGTACTTTGGTTTTATACAAAAGAACTCAATTTTTTGTAATAATTTATAGTTTTTTTTATCCCTACTTTTGTTTTACAAAAAGAACTCAATTTTTAGTAATTTGGATATTTATATTTTATTTTCGATCTGTACTTTTGTTTTACAAAAATAATTCCATTTTTAATAATTTCAAAATACATATATTATTTTTCATTCGTAGTTTTGGTTTACAAAAAAGAAACTCAATTTTTCATAATTTTGAAATTTATATTTTATTCTCGATACGTACTTTTGTTCTATGCAAAAGAACTCAATTTTTTGTAATTTCGAAATTGATATTTTATTTTGGATCCCTACTTTTGTTTTACAAAAAAACTCAATTTTTAGTAATTTGGATATTTATATTTTATTCTCGATCCGTACTTTTGTTTTACAAAAAGAATTCAATTTTTAATAATTTCGAAATTGATATATTATTTTTCATTCGTAGTTTTGTTTTACAAAAAAGAAACTCAATTTTTCATCATTTTGAAATTTATATTTTATTCTCGATACGTACTTTTGTTCTATGCAAAAGAACTCAATTTTTTATAATTTCGAAATTGATATTTTATTTTGGATCCCTACTTGTGTTTTAAAAAAAGAACTCAATTGTTAGTAATTTAGATTTTTATATTTTATTCTCGATATGTACTTTGGTTTTATACAAAAGAACTCAATTTTTTGTAATAATTTATATTTTTTTTTATCCCTACTTTAGTTTTACAAAAAGAACTCAATTTTTAGTAATTTGGATATTTATATTTTATTTTTGATCCGTACTTTTGTTTTACAAAAAGAATTCAATTTTTAATAATTTCGAAATTGATATATTATTTTTCATCCGTAGTTTTGTTTGACAAAAAAAAACTCAATTTTTTATAATTTTGAAATTTATAATTTATTCTCGATACGTACGTTTGTTCTATGCACAAGAACTCAATTTTTTGTAATTTCGAAATTGATATTTTATTTTGGATCCCTACTTTTGTTTTACAAAAAGAACTCAATTTTTAGTAATGTGGATATTTATATTTTATTTTCGATCCGTACTTTTGTTTTACAAAAAGAATTCAATTGTTAATAATTTCGAAATTGATGTATTATTATTCATTCGTAGTTTGGTTTTACAAAAAAGAAACTCAATTTTTCATAATTTTGAAATTTATATTTTATTCTCGATACGTACTTTTGTTCTATGCAAAAGAACTCAATTTTTTATAATTTCGAAATTGATATTTTATTTTGGATCCCTACTTGTGTTTTACCAAAAGAACTCAATTGCTAGTAATTTGGATTTTTATATTTTATTCTCGATATGTACTTTGGTTTTATACAAAAGAACTCAATTTTTGGAAATTGCAAAATTTATATATTTTTTTATCCCTGCTTTTGTTTTACAAAATGAACTCAATTTTTAGTAATTTGGATATTTATATTTTATTTTCGATCCGTACTTTTGTTTTACAAAAAGAATTCAATTGTTAATAATTTCGAAATTGATGTATTATTTTTCATTCGTAGTTTTGTTTTACAAAAAAGAAACTCAATTTTTCATAATTTTGAAATATATATTTTATTCTCGATACATACGTTTGTTCTACAGAAAAGAACTCAATTTTTTGTAATTTCGAAATTCATATTTTTTTTTGGATCCCTACTTTTGTTTTACAAAAAGAACTCAATTTTTAGTAATTTGCATATTTATATTTTATTTTCGATCCGTACTTTTGTTTTACAAAAAGAATTCAATTTTTAATAATTTCGAAATTAATATATTATTTTTCATCCGTAGTTTTGTTTTACAAAAAAGAAACTCAATTTTTCATAATTTTGAATTTATATTTTATTCTCGATACGTACTTTTGTTCTATGCAAAAGAACTCAATTTTTAGTAATTTGGATATTTATATTTTATTCTCGATTTGTACTTTTGTTTTACCAAAAGAATTCAATTTTTAATAATTTCGAAATTGATATTTTATTTTGGATCCTTGCTTTTCTTTATGCAAAAGAACTCAATTTTTTGTAATTTCGAAATTTATATTTTATTTTGGATCCCTACTTTTGTTTTACAAACATAACTCAATTTATAGTAATTTGGATATTTATATTTTATTTTCGATCCGTACTTTTGTTTTACAAAAAGAATTCAATTTTTAATAATTTCAAAATTGATATATTATTTTTCATTCGTAGTTTTGTTTTACAAAAAAAGAAACTCAATTTTTCATAATTTTGAAGTTTATATTTTATTCTCGATACGTAGTTTTGTTCTATGCAAAAGAACTCAATTTTTTGTAATTTTGAAATTGATATTTTATTTTGGATCCCTCCTTTTGTTTTACAAAAAGAACTCAATTTCTAGTAGTTTGGATATTTATATTTTATTTCCGATCCGTACTTTTGTTTTACAAAAAGAATTCAATTTTTAATAATTTCGAAATTGATATTTTATTTTGGATCCCTACGTTTCTTTTACAAAAAGAACTCAATTTTTAGTAATCTCGATATGTACTTTGGTTTGATGCAAAAGAACTCAATTTTTTGTAATTTCGAAATTGATATTTTATTTTGGATCCCTACTTTTGTTTCACAAAAAGAACTCAATTTTTAGTAATTTGGATATTATATTTTATTTTCGATCCGTACTTTTGTTTCACAAAAAGAATTCAATTTTTAATAATTTCGAAATTGACATATTATTTTTCATCCGTAGTTTTGTTTTACAAAAAAGAAACTCAATTTTTCATAATTTTGAAATTTATATTTTATTCTCGATACGTACTTTTGTTCATTGCAAAAGAACTCAATTTTTTGTAATTTTGAAATTGATATTTTATTTTGGATCCCTACTTTTGTTTTACAAAAAGAACTCAATTTCTAGTAATTTGGATATTTATATTTTATTTTCGATCCGTACTTTTGTTTTACAAAAAGAATTAAATTTTTAATAATTTCAAAATTGATATATTATTTTTCATCCGTAGTTTACTTTTACAAACAAGAAACTCAATTTTTCATAATTTTGAAATTTATATTTTATTCTCGATACGCACTTTTGTTCTATGCAAAAGAACTCAATTTTTTGTAATTTCGAAATTGATATTTTATTTTGGATCCCTACTTTTGTTTTACAAAAAGAACTCAATTTCTAGTAATTTGGATATTTATATTTTATTTTCGATCCGTACTTTTGTTTTACAAAAAGAATTCAACTTTGAATAATTTCAAAATTTATATATTATTTTTCATTCGTAGTTTTGTTTTACAAAAAAGAAACTCAATTTTTCATAATTTTGAAATTTATATTTTATTCTCGATACGTACTTTTGTTCTATGCAAAAGAATTCAATTTTTAATAATTTCAAAATTGATATATTATTTTTCATCCGTAGTTTACTTTTACAAACAAAAAACTCAATTTTTCATAATTTTGAAATTTATATTTTATTCTCGATACGCACTTTTGTTCTATGCAAAAGAACTCAATTTTTTGTAATTTCGAAATTGATATTTTATTTTGGATCCCTACTTTTGTTTTACAAAAAGAACTCAATTTTTAGTAATTTGGATATTTATATTTTATTTTCGATACGTACTTTTGTTTTACAAAAAGAATTCAATTTTTAATAATTTTGAAAATGATATATTATTTTTCAATCGTAGTTTTGTTTTACAAAAAAGAAACTCAATTTTTCATAATTTTGAAATTTATATTTTATTCTCGATACGTAGTTTTGTTCTATGCAAAAGAACTCAATTTTTTGTTATTTTGAAATTGATATTTTATTTTGGATCCCTACTTTTGTTTTACAAAAAGAACTCAATTTCTAGTAATTTGGATATTTATATTTTATTTTCGATCCGTACTTTTGTTTTACAAAAAGAATTCAATTTTTCATAATTTCAAAATTGATATATTATTTTTCATGCGTAGTTTACTTTTACAAACAAGAAACTCAATTTTTCATAATTTTGAAATTTATATTTTATTCTCGATACGCACTTTTGTTCTATGCAAAAGAACTCAATTTTTTGTAATTTCGAAATTGATATTTTATTTTGGATCCCTACTTTTGTTTTACAAAAAGAACTCAATTTTTAGTAATTTGGATATTTATATTTTATTTTCGATCCGTACTTTTGTTTTACAAAAATAATTCAATTTTTAATAATTTCGAAAATGATATATTATTTTTCATTCATAGTTTTGTTTTACAAAAAAGAAACTCAATTTTTCATAATTTTGAAATTTGTATTTTATTCTCGATACGTAGTTTTGTTCTATGCAAAAGAACTCAATTTTTTGTTATTTTGAAATTGATATTTTATTTTGGATCCCTACTTTTGTTTTACAAAAAGAACTCAATTTCTAGTAATTTGGATATTTATATTTTATTTTCGATCCGTACTTTTGTTTTACAAAAAGAATTCAATTTTTAATAATTTCAAAATTGATATATTATTTTTCATCCGTAGTTTACTTTTACAAACAAGGAACTCAATTTTTCATAATTTTGAAATTTATATTTTATTCTCGATACGTACTTTTGTTCTATGCAAAAGAACTCAATTTTTTGTAATTTCGAAATTGATATTTTATTTTGGATCCCTACTTTTGTTTTACTAAAAGAACTCAATTTTTAGTAATTTGGATATTTATATTTTATTTTCGATCCGTACTTTTGTTTTACAAAAAGAATTCAATTTTTAATAATTTCGAAAATGATATATTATTTTTCAATCGTAGTTTTGTTTTACAAAAAAGAAACTCAATTTTTCATAATTTTGAAATTTATATTTTATTCTCGATACGTACTTTTGTTCTATGCAAAAGAACTCAATTTTTTGTTATTTCGAAATTGATATTTTATTTTGGATCCCTACTTTTGTTTTACAAAAAGAACTCAATTTATAGTAATTTGGATATTTATATTTTATTTTCGATCCGTACTTTTGTTTTACAAAAAGAATTCAATTTTTCATAATTTCAAAATTGATATATTATTTTTCATGCGTAGTTTACTTTTACAAACAAGAAACTCAATTTTTCATAATTTTGAAATTTATATTTTATTCTCGATACGCACTTTTGTTCTATGCAAAAGAACTCAATTTTTTGTAATTTCGAAATTGATATTTTATTTGGGATCCCTACTTTTGTTTTACAAAAAGAACTCAATTTTTAGTAATTTGGATATTTATATTTTATTTTCGATCCGTACTTTTGTTTTACAAAAATAATTCAATTTTTAATAATTTCGAAAATGATATATTATTTTTCATTCACAGTTTTGTTTTACAAAAAAGAAACTCAATTTTTCATAATTTTGAAATTTGTATTTTATTCTCGATACGTAGTTTTGTTCTATGCAAAAGAACTCAATTTTTTGTTATTTTGAAATTGATATTTTATTTTGGATCCCAACTTTTGTTTTACAAAAAGAACTCAATTTCTAGTAATTTGGATATTTATATTTTATTTTCGATCCGTACTTTTGTTTTACAAAAAGAATTCAATTTTTAATAATTTCAAAATTGATATATTATTTTTCATCCGTAGTTTACTTTTACAAACAAGGAACTCAATTTTTCATAATTTTGAAATTTATATTTTATTCTCGATACGTACTTTTGTTCTATGCAAAAGAACTCAATTTTTTGTAATTTCGAAATTGATATTTTATTTTGGATCCCTACTTTTGTTTTACAAAAAGAACTCAATTTTTAGTAATTTGGATATTTATATTTTATTTTCGATCCGTACTTTTGTTTTACAAAAAGAATTCAATTTTTAATAATTTCGAAATTGATATATTATTTTTCATCCGTAGTTTTGTTTTACAAAAAAGAAACTCAATTTTTCATAATTTTGAAATTTAGATTTTATTCT
This sequence comes from Lablab purpureus, assembly GCA_030347555.1. Taxonomy (NCBI): domain Eukaryota; kingdom Viridiplantae; phylum Streptophyta; class Magnoliopsida; order Fabales; family Fabaceae; genus Lablab; species Lablab purpureus. The sequence goes on from CM059255.1 coordinate 15,778,339, forward strand.
CGATATGTACTTTTGTTCTATGCAAAAGAACTAAATTTTTTGTAATTTCGACAATGATATTTTATTTTGGATCCCTACTTTTGTTTTACTAAAAGAACTCAATTTTTAGTAATTTGGATATTTATATTTTATTCTTGATATGTACTTTGGTTTTATGCAAAAGAACTCAATTTTTTTAAATTTCAAAATTTATATTTTCTTTTGGATCCCTACTTTTGTTTTACAAAGAGAACTCAATTTATAGTAATTTGGATATTTATATTTTATTTTCGATCCGTACTTTTGTTTCACAAAAAGAATTCAATTTTTAATAATTTCGAAATTGATATATTATTTTTCATCCGTAGTTTTGTTTTACAAAAAAGAAACTCAATTTTTCATAATTTTGAAATTTATATTTTATTCTCGATACGTACATATGTTCTATGCAAAAGAACTCAGTTTTTTGTAATTTCGAAAATGATATTTTATTTTGGATCCCTACTTTTGTTTTACAAAAAGAACTCAATTTTTAGTAATTTGAATATTTATATTTTATTCTCGATATGTACTTTGGTTTTATGCAAAAGAACTCAATTTTTTGTAATTTTGAAATTTATATTTTATTTTGGATCCCTGCTTTTGTTCTACAAAGAGAACTCAATTTATCGTAATTTGGATATTTATATTTTATTTTCGATCCGTACTTTTGTTTTACAAAAAGAATTCAATTTTTAATAATTTCGAAATTGATATATTATTTTTCATCCGTAGTTTTGTTTTACAAAAAAGAAACTCAATTTTTCATAATTTTGAAATTTATATTTTCGTCTCGATACATAGTTTTGTTCTTTGCAAAAGAACTCAATTTTTTGTAATTTCGAATTTGATATTTTATTTTGGATCCCTACTTTTGTTTTACAAAAAGAAGTCAATTTTTAGTAATTTGGATATTTATATTTTATTGTCGATCTGTACTTTTGTTTGACAAAAAGAATTCAATTTTTAAGAATTTCGAAATTGATATATTATTTTTCATCCGTAGTTTTGTTTTACAAAAAGAAACTCGATTTTTCATAATTTTGAAATTTATATTTTATTCTCGATACATACTTTTGTTCTATGCAAAAGAACTCAATTTTTGTAATTTCGAAAATGATATTTTATTTTGGATCCCTACTTTTGTTTTACAAAGAGAACTCAATTTATAGTAATTTGGATATTTATATTTTATTTTCGATCCGTACTTTTGTTTTACAAAAAGAATTCAATTTTTAATAATTTCGAAATTGATATATTATTTTTCATCCGTAGTTTTGTTTTACAAAAAAGAAACTTCATTTTTCATAATTTTCAAAATTTATATTTTATTCTCGATACGTACTTTTGTTCCATGAAAAGAACTCAATTTTTGATAATTTCAAAATTGATATTTTATTTTGGATCCCTACTTTTGTTTTACAAAAAGAACTCAATTTTTAGTAATTTGGATATTTATATTTTATTTTTGATCCGTACTTTTGTTTTACAAAAAGAATTCAATTTTTAATAATTTCAAAATTGATATATTATTTTTCATTCGTAGTTTTGTTTTACAAAAAAGAAACCCAATATTTCATAATTTTGAAATTTATATTTTATTCTCGATACGTACTTTTGTTCTATGCAAAAGAACTCAGTTTTTTGTAATTTCGAAAATGATATTTTATTTTGGATCCCTACTTTTGTTTTACAAAAAGAACTCAATTTTTAGTAATTTGAATATTTATATTTTATTCTCGATATGTACTTTGGTTTTATGCAAAAGAACTCAATTTTTTGTAATTTTGAAATTTATATTTTATTTTGGATCCCTGCTTTTGTTTTACAAAGAGAACTCAATTTATCGTAATTTGGATATTTATATTTTATTTTCGATCCGTACTTTTGTTTTACAAAAAGAATTCAATTTTTAATAATTTCGAAATTGATATATTATTTTTCATCCGTAGTTTTGTTTTACAAAAAAGAAACTCAATTTTTCATAATTTTGAAATTTATATTTTCGTCTCGATACATAGTTTTGTTCTTTGCAAAAGAACTCAATTTTTTGTAATTTCGAATTTGATATTTTATTTTGGATCCCTACTTTTGTTTTACAAAAAGAACTCAATTTTTAGTAATTTGGATATTTATATTTTATTGTCGATCTGTACTTTTGTTTGACAAAAAGAATTCAATTTTTAAGAATTTCGAAATTGATATATTATTTTTCATCCGTAGTTTTGTTTTACAAAAAAGAAACTCAGTTTTTCATAATTTTGAAATTTATATTTTATTCTCGATACATACTTTTGTTCTATGCAAAAGAACTCAATTTTTTGTAATTTCGAAAATGATATTTTATTTTGGATCCCTACTTTTGTTTTACAAAGAGAACTCAATTTATAGTAATTTGGATATTTATATTTTATTTTCGATCCGTACTTTTGTTTTACAAAAAGAATTCAATTTTTAATAATTTCGAAATTGATATATTATTTTTCATCCGTAGTTTTGTTTTACAAAAAAGAAACTTCATTTTTCATAATTTTCAAAATTTATATTTTATTCTCGATACGTACTTTTGTTCCATGAAAAGAACTCAATTTTTGATAATTTCAAAATTGATATTTTATTTTGGATCCCTACTTTTGTTTTACAAAAAGAACTCAATTTTTAGTAATTTGGATATTTATATTTTATTTTTGATCCGTACTTTTGTTTTACAAAAAGAATTCAATTTTTAATAATTTCAAAATTGATATATTATTTTTCATTCGTAGTTTTGTTTTACAAAAAGAAACCCAATATTTCATAATTTTGAAATTTATATTTTATTCTCGATACGTACTTTTGTTCTATGCAAAAGAACTCAATTTTTCTAATTTCGAAATTGATATTTTATTTTGGATCCCTACTTTTGTTTTACAAAAGAACTCAATTTTTAGTAATTTGGATATTTATATTTTATTCTCGATCCGTACTTTTGTTTTACTGAAAAGAATTCAATTTTTAATAATTTCGAAATTCATATTTTATTTTGGATCCCTACTTTTTATTTACAAAAAGAACTCAATTTTTTTTAATTTCGAAATTTATATTTTCTTTTGGATCCCTACTTTTGTTTTACAAACAGAACTCAATTTATAGTTATTTGGATATGTATATTTTATTTTCGATCCGTACTTTTGTTTTACAAAAAGAATTCAATTTTTAATAATTTCGAAATTGATATATTATTTTTCATCCGTAGTTTTGTTTTACAAAAAAGAAACTCAATTTTTCATAATTTTGAAATTTATATTTTATTCTCGATACATACTTTTGTTCTATGCAAAAGAACTCAATTTTTTGTAATTTCGAAATTGATATTTTATTTTGGATCCCTACTTTTGTTTTACAAAAAGAACTCAATTTTTAGTAATTTGGATATTTATATTTTATTGTCGATCTGTACTTTCGTTTTACAAAAAGAATTCAATTTTTAATAATTTCGAAATTGATATATTATTTTTCATCCGTAGTTTTGTTTTACAAAAAAGAAACTCAATTTTTCATAATTTTGAAATTTATATTTTATTCTCGATACGTACTTTTGTTCTATGCAAAAGAACTCAATTTTTTGTAATTTCGAAATTGATATTTTATTTTGGATCCCTACTTTTGTTTTACAAAGAGAACTCAATTTATAGTAATTTGGATATTTATATTTTATTTTCGATCCATACTTTTGTTTTCCAAAAAGAATTCAATTTTTAATAATTTCGAAATTGATATATTATTTTTCATCCGTATTTTTGTTTTATAAAAAAGAAACTCAATTTTTCATAATTTTGAAATTTATATTTTATTTTAGATACGTACTTTTGTTCTATGCAAAAGAACTCAATTTTTTGTAATTTCGAAATTTATATTTTCTTTTGGATCCCTACTTTTGTTTTACAAAGAGAACTCAATTTATAGTAATTAGGATATTTATATTTTATTTTCGATCCGTACTTTTGTTTTACAAAATGAATTCAATTTTTAATAATTTCGAAATTTATATATTATTTTTCATCCGTAGTTTTGTTTTACAAAAAAGAAACTCCATTTTTCACAATTTTCAAAATTTACATTTTATTCTCGATACGTACTTTTGTTCTATGAAAAGAACTCAATTTTTTGTAATTTCAAAATTGATATTTTATTTTGGAAATCTACTTTTGTTTTACAAAAAGAACTCAATTTTTAGTAATTTGGATATTTATATTTTATTTTCGATCCGTACTTTTGTTTTACAAAAAGAATTCAATTTTTAATAATTTCAAAATTGATATATTATTTTTCATTCGTAGTTTTGTTTTACAAAAAAGAAACTCAATCATTCATAATTTTGAAATTTATATTTTATTCTCGATACGTACTTTTGTTCTATGCAAACGAACTCAATTTTTTGTAATTTCGAAATTGATATTTTATTTTGGATCCCTACTTTTGTTTTACAAAAAGAACTCAATTTTTAGTAATTTGGATATTTATATTTTATTGTCGATCTGTACTTTCGTTTTACAAAAAGAATTCAAGTTTTAAGAATTTCGAAATTGATATATTATTTTTCATCCGTAGTTTTGTTTTACAAAAAAGAAACTCAATTTTTCATAATTTTGAAATTTATATTTTATTCTCGATACATACTTTTGTTCTATGCAAAAGAACTCAATTTTTTGTAATTTCGAAAATGATATTTTATTTTGGATCCCTACTTTTGTTTTACAAAGAGAACTCAATTTATAGTAATTTGGATATTTATATTTTATTTTCGATCCATACTTTTGTTTTCCAAAAAGAATTCAATTTTTAATAATTTCGAAATTGATATATTATTTTTCATCCGTATTTTTGTTTTATAAAAAAGAAACTCAATTTTTCATAATTTTGAAATTTATATTTTATTTTAGATACGTACTTTTGTTCTATGCAAAAGAACTCAATTTTTTGTAATTTCGAAATTTATATTTTCTTTTGGATCCCTACTTTTGTTTTACAAAGAGAACTCAATTTATAGTAATTAGGATATTTATATTTTATTTTCGATCCGTACTTTTGTTTTACAAAATGAATTCAATTTTTAATAATTTCGAAATTTATATATTATTTTTCATCCGTAGTTTTGTTTTACAAAAAAGAAACTCCATTTTTCACAATTTTCAAAATTTACATTTTATTCTCGATACGTACTTTTGTTCTATGAAAAGAACTCAATTTTTTGTAATTTCAAAATTGATATTTTATTTTGGAAATCTACTTTTGTTTTACAAAAAGAACTCAATTTTTAGTAATTTGGATATTTATATTTTATTTTTGATCCGTACTTTTGTTTTACAAAAAGAATTCAATTTTTAATAATTTCAAAATTGATATATTATTTTTCATTCGTAGTTTTGTTTTACAAAAAAGAAACTCAATCATTCATAATTTTGAAATTTATATTTTATTCTCGATACGTACTTTTGTTCTATGCAAACGAACTCAATTTTTTCTAATTTCGAAATTGATATTTTATTTTGGATCCCTACTTTTGTTTTACAAAAAGAACTCAATTTTTAGTAATTTGGATATTTATATTTTATTCTCATTCCGTACTTTTGTTTTACCAAAAGAATTCAATTTTTAATAATTTCGAAATTGATATTTTATTTTGGATCCCTACTTTTTATTTACAAAAAGTTCTCAATTTTTAGTAATTTGGATATTTATATTTTATTCTCGATATGTACTTTGGTTTTATGCAAAAGAACTCAATTTTTTTTAATTTCGAAATTTATATTTTCTTTTGGATCCCTACTTTTGTTTTACAAACAGAACTCAATTTATAGTAATTTGGATATGTATATTTTATTTTCGATCCGTACTTTTGTTTTACAAAAAGAATTCAATTTTTAAGAATTTCGAAATTGATATATTATTTTTCATCCGTAGTTTTGTTTTACAAAAAAGATACTCAATTTTTCATAATTTTGAAATTTATATTTTATTCTCGATACATACTTTTGTTCTATGCAAAAGAACTCAATTTTTTGTAATTTCGAAATTGATATTTTATTTTGGATCCCTACTTTTGTTTTACAAAAAGAACTCAATTTTTAGTAATTTGGATATTTATATTTTATTGTCGATCTCTACTTTCGTTTTACAAAAAGAATTCAATTTTTAAGAATTTTGAAATTGATATATTATTTTTCATCCGTAGTTTTGTTTTACAAAAAAGAAACTCAATTTTTCATAATTTTGAAATTTATATTTTATTCTCGATACATACTTTTGTTCTATGCAAAAGAACTCAATTTTTTGTAATTTCGAAAATGATATTTTATTTTGGATCCCTACTTTTGTTTTACAAAGAGAACTCAATTTATAGTAATTTAGGTATTTATATTTTATTTTCGATCCATACTTTTGTTTTACAAAAAAAATTCAATTTTTAATAATTTCGAAATTGATATATTATTTTTCATCCGTAGTTTTGTTTTATAAAAAAGAAACTCAATTTTTCATAATTTTGAAATTTATATTTTATTTTCGATACGTACTTTTGTTCTATGCAAAAGAACTCTATTTTTTGTAATTTCGAAATTTATATTTTCTTTTGGATCCCTACTTTTGTTTTACAAAGAGAACTCAATTTATAGTAATTTGGATATTTATATTTTATTTTCGATCCGTACTTTTGTTTTACAAAAAGAATTCAATTTTTAATAATTTCAAAATTGATATATTATTTTTCATTCGTAGTTTTGTTTTACAAAAAAGAAACTCAATATTTCATAATTTTGAAATTTATATTTTATTCTCGATACGTACTTTTGTTCTATGCAAAAGAACTCAATTTTTTCTAATTTCGAAATTGATATTTTATTTTGGATCCCTACTTTTGTTTTACAAAAAGAACTCAATTTTTAGTAATTTGGATATTTATATTTTATTCTCGATCCGTACTTTTGTTTTACCAAAAGAATTCAATTTTTAATAATTTCGAAATTGATATTTTATTTTGGATCCCTACTTTTTATTTACAAAAAGAACTCAATTTTTAGTAATTTGGATATCTATATTTTATTCTCGATATGTACTTTGGTTATATGCAAAAGAACTCAATTTTTTGTAATTTCGAAATTTATATTTTATTTTGGATCCCCTCTTTTGTTTTACCAAGAGAACTCAATTTATAGTAATTTGGATATTTATATTTTATTTTCGATCCGTACTTTTGTTTTACAAAAAGAATTCAATTTTTAATAATTTCGAAATTGATATATTATTTTTCATTCGTAGTTTTGTTTTACAAAAAAGAAACTCAATATTTCATAATTTTGAAATTTATATTTTATTCTCGATACGTACTTTTGTTCTATGCAAAAGAACTCAATTTTTTGTAATTTCGAAATTGATATTTCATTTTGGATCCCAACTTTTGTTTTACAAAAAGAACTCAATTTTTAGTAATTTGGATATTTAAATTTTATTTTTGATCCGTACTTTTGTTTTACAAAAAGAATTCAATTTTTAATAATTTCGAAATTGATATATTATTTTTCATTCGTAGTTTTGTTTTACAAAAAAGAAACTCAATATTTCATAATTTTGAAATTTATATTTTATTCTCGATACGTACTTTTGTTCTATGCAAAAGAACTCAATTTTTTGTAATTTCGAAATTGATATTTTATTTTGGATCCCTACTTTTGTTTTACAAAAAGAACTCAATTTTTAGTAATTTGGATATTTATATTTTATTCTCGATCCGTACTTTTGTTTTACCAAAAGAATTCAATTTTTAATAATTTCGAAATTGATATTTTATTTTGGATCCCTACTTTTTATTTACAAAAAGAACTCAATTTTTAGTAATTTGGATATTTATATTTTATTCTCGATATGTACTTTGGTTATATGCAAAAGAACTCAATTTTTTTTAATTTCGAAATTTATATTTTCTTTTGGATCCCTACTTTTGTTTTACAAACAGAACTCAATTTATAGTAATTTGGATATGTATATTTTATTTTCGATCCGTACTTTTGTTTTACAAAAAGAATTCAATTTTTAATAATTTCGAAATTGATATATTATTTTTCATTCGTAGTTTTGTTTTACAAAAAAGAAACTCAATATTTCATAATTTTGAAATTTATATTTTATTCTCGATACGTACTTTTGTTCTATGCAAAAGAACTCAATTTTTTGTAATTTCGAAATTGATATTTCATTTTGGATCCCAACTTTTGTTTTACAAAAAGAACTCAATTTTTAGTAATTTGGATATTTAAATTTTATTTTTGATCCGTACTTTTGTTTTACAAAAAGAATTCAATTTTTAATAATTTCAAAATTGATATATTATTTTTCATTCGTAGTTTTGTTTTACAAAAAAGAAACTCAATATTTCATAATTTTGAAATTTATATTTTATTCTCGATACGTACTTTTGTTCTATGCAAAAGAACTCAATTTTTAGTAATTTGGATATTTAAATTTTATTTTTGATCCGTACTTTTGTTTTACAAAAAGAATTCAATTTTTAAGAATTTCGAAATTGATATATTATTTTTCATCCGTAGTTTTGTTTTACAAAAAAGATACTCAATTTTTCATAATTTTGAAATTTATATTTTATTCTCGATACATACTTTTGTTCTATGCAAAAGAACACAATTTTTTGTAATTTCGAAATTGATATTTTATTTTGGATCCCTACTTTTGTTTTACAAAAAGAACTCAATTTTTAGTAATTTGGATATTTATATTTTATTGTCGATCTCTACTTTCGTTTTACAAAAAGAATTCAATTTTTAAGAATTTCGAAATTGATATATTATTTTTCATCCGTAGTTTTGTTTTACAAAAAAGAAACTCAATTTTTCATAATTTTGAAATTTATATTTTATTCTCGATACATACTTTTGTTCTATGCAAAAGAACTCAATTTTTTGTAATTTCGAAAATGATATTTTATTTTGGATCCCTACTTTTGTTTTACAAAGAGAACTCAATTTATAGTAATTTAGGTATTTATATTTTATTTTCGATCCATACTTTTGTTTTACAAAAAAAATTCAATTTTTAATAATTTCGAAATTGATATATTATTTTTCATCCGTAGTTTTGTTTTATAAAAAAGAAACTCAATTTTTCATAATTTTGAAATTTATATTTTATTTTCGATACGTACTTTTGTTCTATGCAAAAGAACTCTATTTTTTGTAATTTCGAAATTTATATTTTCTTTTGGATCCCTACTTTTGTTTTACAAAGAGAACTCAATTTATAGTAATTTGGATATTTATATTTTATTTTCGATCCGTACTTTTGTTTTACAAAAAGAATTCAATTTTTAATAATTTCGAAATTGATATATTATTTTTCATCCGTAGTTTTGTTTTACAAAAAAGAAACTCCATTTTTCATAATTTTCAAAATTTATATTTTATTCTCAATACGTACTTTTGTTTTATGAAAAGAACTCAATTTTTGATAATTTCAAAATTGATATTTTATTTTGGATCCCTACTTTTGTTTTACAAAAAGAACTCAATTTTTAGTAATTTGGATATTTAAATTTTATTTTTGATCCGTACTTTTGTTTTACAAAAAGAATTCAATTTTTAATAATTTCAAAATTGATATATTATTTTTCATTCAGTAGTTTTGTTTTACAAAAAGAAACTCAATATTTCATAATTTTGAAATTTATATTTTATTCTCGATACGTACTTTTGTTCTATGCAAAAGAACTCAATTTTTCTAATTTCGAAATTGATATTTTATTTTGGATCCCTACTTTTGTTTTACAAAAGAACTCAATTTTTAGTAATTTGGATATTTATATTTTATTCTCGATCCGTACTTTTGTTTTACCAAAAGAATTCAATTTTTAATAATTTCGAAATTGATATTTTATTTTGGATCCCTACTTTTTATTTACAAAAAGAACTCAATTTTTAGTAATTTGGATATTTATATTTTATTCTCGATATGTACTTTGGTTATATGCAAAAGAACTCAATTTTTTTTAATTTCGAAATTTATATTTTCTTTTGGATCCCTACTTTTGTTTTACAAACAGAACTCAATTTATAGTAATTTGGATATGTATATTTTATTTTCGATCCGTACTTTTGTTTTACAAAAGAATTCAATTTTTAATAATTTCGAAATTGATATATTATTTTTCATCCGTAGTTTTGTTTTACAAAAAGAAACTCAATTTTTCATAATTTTGAAATTTATATTTTATTCTCGATACGTACTTTTGTTCTATGCAAAAGAACTCAATTTTTTGTAATTTCGAAATTGATATTTCATTTTGGATCCCAACTTTTGTTTTACAAAAAGAACTCAATTTTTAGTAATTTGGATATTTATATTTTATTCTCGATCCGTACTTTGTTTTAGCAAAAGAATTCAATTTTTAATAATATCGAAATTGATATTTTATTTTGGATCCCTACTTTTCTTTTACAAAAAGAACTCAATTTTTAGTAATTTGGATATTTATATTTTATTCTCGATATGTACTTTGGTTTTATGCAAAAGAACTCAATTTTTTGTAATTTCGAAATTTATATTTTCTTTTGGATCCCTACTTTTGTTTTACAAACAGAACTCAATTTATAGTAATTTGGATATTTATATTTTATTTTCGATACGTACTTTTGTTTTACAAAAAGAATTCAATTTTTAATAATTTCGAAATTGATATATTATTTTTCATCCGTAGTTTTGTTTTACAAAAAAGAAACTCAATTTTTCATAATTTTGAAATTTATATTTTATTCTCGATACGTACTTTTGTTCTATGCAAAAGAACTCAATTTTTTGTAATTTCGAAATTGATATTTTATTTTGGATCCCTGCTTTTGTTTTACAAAAAAACTCAATTTTTAGTAATTTAGATATTTATATTTTATTGTCGATCTGTACATTCGTTTTACAAAAAGAATTCAATTTTTAATAATTTCGAAATTGATATATTATTTTTCATCCGTAGTTTTGTTTTATAAAAAAGAAACTCAATTTTCCATAATTTTGAAATTTATATTTTATTTTAGATACGTACTTTTGTTCTATGCAAAAGAACTCAATTTTTTGTAATTTCGAAATTTATATTTTCTTTTGGATCCCTACTTTTGTTTTACAAAGAGAACTCAATTTATAGTAATTTGGATATTTATATTTTATTGTCAATCTGTACTTTCGTTTTACAAAAAGAATTCAATTTTTAATAATTTCGAAATTGATATATTATTTTTCATCCGTAGTTTTGTTTTACAAAAAAGAAACTCCATTTTTCATAATTTTCAAAATTTGTATTTTATTCTCGATACGTACTTTTGTTCTATGAAAAGAACTCAATTTTTTGTAATTTCAAAGTTGATATTTTATTTTGGATCCCTACTTTTGTTTTACAAAAAGAACTCAATTTTTAGTAATTTGGATATTTATATTTTATTTTTGATCCGTACTTTTGTTTTACAAAAAGAATTCAATTTTTAATAATTTCAAAATTGATATATTATTTTTCATTCGTAGTTTTGTTTTACAAAAAAGAAACTCAGTCTTTCATAATTTTGAAATTTATATTTTATTCTCGATACGTACTTTTGTTCTATGCAAAAGAACTCAATTTTTTCTAATTTCGAAATTGATATTTTATTTTGGATCCCTACTTTTGTTTTACAAAAAGAACTCAATTTTTAATAATTTGGATATTTATATTTTATTCTCATTCCGTACTTTTGTTTTACCAAAAGAATTCAATTTTTAGTAATTTCGAAGTTGATATTTTATTTTGGATCCCTACTTTTTATTTACAAAAAGAACTCAATTTTTAGTAATTTGGATATTTATATTTTATTCTCGATATGTACTTTGGTTTTATGCAAAAGAACTCAATTTTTTTTAATTTCGAAATTTATATTTTCTTTTGGATCCCTACTTTTGTTTTACCAAGAGAACTCAATTTATAGTAATTTGGATATTTATATTTTATTTTCGATCCGTACTTTTGTTTTACAAAAAGAATTCACTTTTTAATAATTTCGAAATTGATATATTATTTTTCATCCGTAGTTTTGTTTTACAAAAAAGAAACTCAATTTTTCATAATTTTGAAATTTATATTTTATTCTCGATACGTACTTTTGTTCTATGCAAAAGAACTCAATTTTTGTAATTTCGAAATTGATATTTTATTTTGGATCCCTACTTTTGTTTTACAAAAAGAACTCAATTTTTAGTAATTTGGATTTTTATATTTTATTCTCGATCCGTACTTTTGTTTTACCAAAAGAATTCAATTTTTAATAATTTCGAAATTGATATTTTATTTTTGATCCGTACTTTTTATTTACAAAAAGAACTCAATTTTTAGTAATTTGGATATTTATATTTTATTCTCGATATGTACTTTGGTTTTATGCAAAAGAACTCAATTTTTTTTAATTTCGAAATTTATATTTTCTTTTGGATCCCTACTTTTGTTTTACAAACAGAACTCAATTTATAGTAATTTGGATATGTATATTTTATTTTCGATCCGTACTTTTGTTTTACAAAAAGAATTCAATTTTTAATAATTTCGACATTGATATATTATTTTTCATCCGTAGTTTTGTTTTACAAAAAAGAAACTCAATTTTTCATAATTTTGAAATTTATATTTTATTCTCGATACGTACTTTTGTTCTATGCAAAAGAACTCAATTTTTTGTAATTTCGAAATTGATATTTTATTTTGGATCCCTACTTTTGTTTTACAAAAAGAACTCAATTTTTTGTAATTTGGATATTTATATTTTATTTTCGATTCGTACTTTTGTTTAACAAAAAGAATTCCATTTTTAATAATTTCGAAATTGATATATTATTTTTCATTCGTAGTTTTGTTTTACAAAAGAAACTCAATTTTTCATAATTTTGAAATTTATATTTTATTCTCGATACGTACTTTTGTTTTATGCAAAAGAACTCAATTTTTGTAATTTCGAAATTGATATTTTATTTTGGATCCCTACTTTTGTTTTACAAAAGAACTCAATTTTTAGTAATTTGGATATTTATATTTTATTCTCGATCCGTACTTTTGTTTTACCAAAAGAATTCAGTTTTTAATAATTTCGAAATTGATATTTTATTTTTGATCCCTACTTTTCTTTTACAAAAAGAACTCAATTTTTAGTAATTTGGATTTTTATATATTATTCTCGATATGTACCTTGGTTTTATGCAAAAGAACTCAATTTTTTGTAATTTCGAAATTTATATTTTGCTTTGGATCCCTACTTTTGTTTTACAAAGAGAACTCAATTTATAGTAATTTGGATATTTATATTTTATTTTCGATCCGTAGTTTTGTTTTACAAAATGAATTCAATTTTTAATAATTTCGAAATTGATATATTATTTTTCATCCGTACTTTTGTTTTACAAAAAGAACTCAATTTTTAGTAATTTGGATTTTTATATTTTATTCTCGATATGTACTTTGGTTTTATGAAAAAGAACTCAATTTTTTTTGTAATTTCAAAATTTATATTTTGTTTTGGATCCTGATGTGGTCTCAATTCATGAAAAACGTCAACCCATGCAAGAAGGAGTCACCACAACAAAATAAGAAAACGAAAATATGAAAGAAAAGTTTACAAAGAATTTTGAAGAAAAGGAAGGAAGAAAAACAAGGAGAATGTACAAGAAGCTTGAAGAAGAGAATAAAAATATTAATAGCTCTTGTAATTTCCTTGTAAATAAAAATAGAGTTAGTTTAGTTTCTTTCTTTGAAATAGAAATAAGAGGCTACTTGTTTGGACACATGGATAGTATAAAAAATAAGGGCCTTGTTTGGGAAGCTTTGGAGCATCTTCCAAACATGGCCTAACCTTTTAGAATTCCACCCATGTGCATGCATTTTCGTTTTCCCCTTTCTATATAAGGGTGTGGGTCTCATTTGTAACATAACTTTGAAGATTAATTGAGAGCAAGAGCTAATTCTCTTTGAAGTTCAAGAGGTAAGCCTCATTTCTAGAATCTTATCTTGAGTTTTCCATAATTCAAGTGGTGATTGTCCTTTGCACTTATCTTTCTTTATGAAAGTGGCGTGTTCTTCATTCTCTTGTCTTCTCCATGTTTTCTCTTTGATTGTTCTTACTTGTTCTTCATAGCTGCAGCATATATCTTCATTTTAATCCATTTTCCACCGATTAAAATGCTTGTTTTCACTTCCTATGGCTTCCTATGACATGTATCTTGATTCTAATCGGTTGAAACATCTCAAAACTTGTTTTCCTTGAATTCTACCGATTGAAACCCATAACAAAGGGGCTGGTTGCGTTTTTGACATTTCTAAGTCAATTGAACCGATTAATTTCATTGATTTCATCTTCTATGGCTTCCTATGGGTTCTATCTTGAATTTAATCGGTTGAATTGAATTATTTTGCAATTTCTAAGTGTGGGCCGAATTTGAACCCTAACTTTTGGGGAAAAATCTGATTTCATGTTCTTCCATGCAATTATACATGCTATTTTGATTCCATATGCCTATACACATGTTTGATAGATCCTACAATACTTATAATGCCTCCTAGGCATCCATCAGATCCCTACTTTTGTTTGTTTTACAAAAAGAACTCAATTTTTAGTAATTTGGATATTTATATTTTATTTTCGATCCGTACTTTTGTTTTACAAAAAGAATTCAATTTTTAATAATTTCGAAATTGATATATTATTTTTCATCCGTAGTTTTTTTTTACAAAAAAGAAACTCAATTTTTCATAATTTTGAAATTTATATTTTATTCTCGATACGTACTTTTGTTCTATGCAAAAGAACTCAATTTTTTGTAATTTCGACATTGATATTTTATTTTGGATCCCTACTTTTTTTTTTTACAAAAAGATCTCAATTTTTAGTAATTTGGATATTTTTATATTTTATTTTCGATCCGTACTTTTGTTTTACAAAAACAATTCAATTTTTAATAATTTTGAAATTGATATATTATTTTTCATTCGTAGTTTTGTTTTACAAAAAAGAAACTCAATTTTTCATAATTTTAAAATTTATATTTTATTCTCGATATGTACTTTTGTTCTATGCAAAAGAACTCAATTTTTTGTAATTTCGAAATTGATATTTTATTTTGGATCCCTACTTTTCTTTTACAAAAAGAACTCAATTTTTAGTAATTTGCATATTTATATTTTATTCTCGATCCGTAGTTTTGTTTTACCAAAAGAATTCAATTTTTAATAATTTCGAAATTGATATTTTATTTTGCATCTCTACTTTTGTTTTACAAAAAGAACTCAATTTTTAGTAATTTGGATATTTATATTTTATTCTCGATATGTACTTTGGTTTTATGCAAAAGAACTCAATTTTTTTTAATTTCAAAATTTATATTTTGTTTTGGATACCTACTTTTGTTTTACAAAAAGAACTCAATTTTTAGTAATTTCGATATTTATATTTTATTTTTGATCCGTACTTTTGTTTTACAAAAAGAATTCAATTTTTAATAATTTCGAAATTGATATATTATTTTTCATCCGTAGTTTTGTTTTACAAAAAAGAAACTCAATTTTTCATAATTTTGAAATTTATATTTTATTCTCGATACGTACTTTTGTTCTATGCAAAAGAACTCAATTTTTTGTAATTTCGAAATTGATATTTTATTTTGGATCCGTACTTTTCTTTTACAAAAAGAAATCAATTTTTAGTAATTTGGATATTTATATTTTATTCTCGATATGTACTTTGGTTTTATGCAAAAGAACTCAATTTTTTGTAATTTCGAAATTTAAATTTTAGTTTGGATCCCTACTTTTGTTTTACAAAAAGCACTCAATTTTTAGTATTTTGGATATTTATATTTTATTTTCGATCCGTACTTTTGTTTTACAAAAAGAATTCAATTTTTAATAATTTCGAAATTGATATATTGTTTTTCATCCACAGTTTTGTTTTAAAAAAAAGAAACTCAATTTTTCATAATTTTGAAATTTATATTTTATTCTCGATACGTACTTTTGTTCTATGCAAAAGAAGTCAATGTTTTGTAATTTCGAAATTGATATTTTATTTTGGATCCCTACTTTTGTTTTACAAAAAGAACTCAATATTTGGTAATTTAGATTTTTATATTTTATTCTCGATATGTACTTTGGTTTTATGCAAAAGAACTCAATTTTTTGTAATTTCGAAATTGATATTTTATTTTGGATCCCTACTTTTCTTTTACAAAAAGAACTCAATTTTTAGTAATTTGCATATTTATATTTTATTCTCGATCCGTAGTTTTGTTTTACCAAAAGAATTCAATTTTTAATAATTTCGAAATTGATATTTTATTTTGGATCTCTACTTTTGTTTTACAAAAATAACTCAATTTTTAGTAATTTGGATATTTATATTTTATTCTCGATATGTACTTTGGTTTTATGCAAAAGAACTCAATTTTTTTTAATTTCGAAATTTATATTTTGTTTTGGATACCTACTTTTGTTTTACAAAAAGAACTCAATTTTTAGTAATTTCGATATTTATCTTTTATTTTTGATCCGTACTTTTGTTTTACAAAAAGAATTCAATTTTTAATAATTTCGAAATTGATATATTATTTTTCATCCGTACTTTTGTTTGACAAAAAAGAAACTCAATTTTTCATAATTATAAAATTTATATTTTATTCTCGATACGTACTTTTGTTCTATGCAAAAGAACTCAATTTTTTGTAATTTCGAAATTGATATTTTATTTTGGATCCCTACTTTTGTTTTACAAAAAGAACTCAATTTTTAGTAATTTGGATATTTATATTTTATTCTCGATCCGTACTTTTGTTTTACCAAAAGAATTCAATTTTTAATAATTTCGAAATTGATATTTTATTTTGGATCCCTACTTTTTATTTACAAAAAGAACTCAATTTTCAGTAATTTGGATATTTATATTTTATTCTCGATATGTACTTTGGTTTTATGCAAAAGAACTCAATTTTTTATAATTTCGAAATTTATATTTTGTTTTGGATCCCTACTTTTGTTTTACAAAAAGAACTCAATTTTTAGTAATTTGGATATTTATCTTTTATTTTCGATCCGTACTTTTGTTTTACAAAAAGAATTCAATTTTTAATAATTTCGAAATTGATATATTATGTTTCATCCGTAGTTTTGTTTTACAAAAAAGAATATCAATTTTTCATAATTTTGAAATTTATATTTTATTCTCGATACGTACTTTTGTTCTATGCAAAAGAACTCAATTTTTTGTAATTTTGAAATTGATATTTTATTTTGGATCCCTACTTTTGTTTTACAAAAAGAACTCAATTTTTAGTAATTTGGATATTTATATTTTGTTCTCGATCCGTACTTTTATTTTACCAAAAGAATTCAATTTTTAATAATTTCGAAATTGATATTTTATTTTGGATCCCTACTTTTCTTTTACAAAAAGAACTCAATTTTTAGTAATTTGGATTTTTATATTTTATTCTCGATATGTACCTTGGTTTCATGCAAAAGAACTCAATTTTTTGTAATTTCGAAATTTATATTTTCCTTTGGATCCCTACTTTTGTTTTACAAAAATAACTCAATTTATAGTAATTTGGATATTTATATATTTTTTTCAATCCGTACTTTTGTTTTACAAAAAGAATTCAATTTTTAATAATTTCGAAATTGATATATTATTTTTCATCCATAGTTTTGTTTTACAAAAAAGAAACTCAATTTTTCATAATTTTGAAATTTATATTTTATTCTCGATACGTACTTTTGTTCTATGCAAAAGAAGTCAATTTTTTGTAAATTCGAAATTGATATTTTATTTTGGATCCCTACTTTTGTTTTACAAAAAGAACTCAATTTTTGGTAATTTGGATTTTTATATTTTATTCTCGATATGTACTTTGGTTTTATTCAAAAGAACTCAAATTTTTGTAATTTCGAAATTTAAATTTTAGTTTGGATCCTTACTTTTGTTTTACGAAAAGCACTCAATTTTTAGTAATTTGGATATTTATATTTTATTTTCGATCCGTACTTTTGTTTTAAAAAAGAATTCAATTTTTAATAATTTCGAAATTGATATATTATTTTTCATCCGTAGTTTTGTTTTGCAAAAAAGAAACTCAATTTTTCATAATTTTGAAATTTATATTTTATTCTCGATACGTACTTTTGTTCTATGCAAAAGAACTCAATTTTTTGTAATTTCGAAATTGATATTTTATTTTGGATCCCTACTTTTGTTTTACAAAAAGAACTCAATTTTTAGTAATTTGGATATTTATATTTTATTCTCGATCCGTACTTTTGTTTTACCAAAAGAATTCAATTTTTAATAATTTCGAAATTGATATTTTATTTTGGATCCCTACTTTTTATTTACAAAAAGTACTCAATTTTTAGTAATTTGGATATTTATATTTTATTCTCGATATGTACTTTGGTTTTATGCAAAAGAACTCAATTTTTTGTAATTTCGAAATTTGTATTTTGTTTTGGATCCCTACTTTTGTTTTACAAAAAGAACTCAATTTTTAGTAATTTGGATTTTTATATTTTATTCTCGATCCGTACTTTTGTTTTACCAAAAGAATTCGATTTTTAATAATTTCGAAATTGATATATTATTTTTCATCCGTAGTTTTGTTTTACAAAAAAGAAACTCAATTTTTCATAATTTTGAAATTTATATTTTATTCTCGATACGTACTTTTGTTCTATGCAAAAGAACTCAATTTTTTGTAATTTCGAAATTGATATTTTATTTTGGATCTCTACTTTTCTTTTACAAAAAGAACTCAATTTTTGGTAATTTGGATATTTCTATTTTATTCTCGATATGTACTTTGGTTTTATGCAAAAGAACTCAATTTTTTGTAATTTCGAAATTTAAATTTTAGTTTGGATCCTTACTTTTGTTTTACAACAAGCACTCAATTTCTAGTAATTTGGATATTTATATTTTATTTTCGATCCGTACTTTTGTTTTACAAAAAGAATTCAATTTTTAATAATTTCGAAATTGATATATTATTTTTCATCCACAGTTTTGTTTTACAAAAATGAAACTCAATTTTTCATAATTTTGAAATTTATATTTTATTCTCGATACGTACTTTTGTTCTATGCAAAAGAAGTCAATGTTTTGTAATTTCGAAATTGATATTTTATTTTGGATCCCTACTTTTGTTTTACAAAAAGAACTCAATTTTTGGTAATTTGGATTTTTATATTTTATTCTCGATATGTACTTTGGTTTTATGCAAAAGAACTCAATTTTTTGTAATTTCGAAATTTATATTTTGTTTTGGATCCCTACTTTTGTTTTACAAAAAGAACTCAATTTTTAGTAATTTGGATTTTTATATTTTATTCTCAATCCGTACTTTTGTTTTACCAAAAGAATTCAATTTTTAATAGTTTTGAAATTGATATTTTATTTTGGATCCCTACTTTTGTTTTACAAAAAGAACTCAATTTTTAGTAATATGGATATTTATATTTTATTCTCGATATGTACTTTGGTTTTATGCAAAAGAACTCAATTTTTTGTAATTTCGAAATTTGTATTTTGTTTTGGATCCCTACTTTTGTTTTACAAAAAGAACTCAATTTTTAGTAATTTGGATTTTTATATTTTATTCTAGATCCGTACTTTTGTTTTACCAAAAGAAATCGATTTTTAATAATTTCGAAATTGATATATTATTTTTCATCCGTAGTTTTGTTTTACAAAAAAGAAACTCAATTTTTCATAATTTTGAAATTTATATTTTATTCTCGATACGTACTTTTGTTCTATGCAAAAGAACTCAATTTTTGTAATTTCGAAATTGATATTTTATTTTGGATCCCTACTTTTGTTTTACAAAAGAACTCAATTTTTAGTAATTTGGATTTTTATATTTTATTCTCGATATGTACTTTGGTTTTATGCAAAAGAACTCAATTTTTTGTAATTTCGAAATTTATAATTTGTTTTGGATCCCTACTTTTGTTTTACAAAAAGAACTCAATTTTTAGTAATTTGGATTTTTATATTTTATTCTCGATCCGTACTTTTGTTTTACCAAAAGAATTCAATTTTTAATATTTTCGAAATTGATATTTTATTTTGGATCCCTACTTTTCTTTTACAAAAAGAACTCAATTTTTAGTAATTTGGATATTTATATTTTATTCTCGATATGTACTTTGGTTTTATGCAAAAGAATCAATTTTTTGTAATTTCGAAATTTAAATTTTAGTTTGGATCCCTACTTTTGTTTTACAAAAAGCACTCAATTTTTAGTAATTTGGATATTTATATTTTATTTTCGATCCGTACTTTTGTTTTACAAAAACAATTCAATTTTTAATAATTTCGAAATTGATATATTATTTTTCATCCATAGTTTTGTTTTACAAAAAAGAAACTCAATTTTTCATAATTTTGAAATTTATATTTTATTCTCGATACGTACTTTTGTTCTATGAAAAAGAACTCAATTTTTTGTAATTTCGAAATTGATATTTTATTTTGGATCCGTACTTTTCTTTTACAAAAAGAACTCAATTTTTAGTAATTTGGATATTTATATTTTATTCTCGATATGTACTTTGGTTTTATGCAAAAGAACTCAATTTTTTGTAATTTCGAAATTTAAATTTTAGTTTGGATCCCTACTTTTGTTTTACAAAAAGCACTCAATTTTTAGTAAGTTGGATATTTATATTTTATTTTCGATCCGTACTTTTGTTTTACAAAAACAATTCAATTTTTAATAATTTCGAAATTGATATATTATTTTTCATCCGTAGTTTTGTTTTACAAAAAAGAAACTCAATTTTTCATAATTTTGAAATTTATATTTTATTCTCGATACGTACTTTTGTTCTATGCAAAAGAACTCAATTTTTTGTAATTTTGAAATTGATATTTTATTTTGGATCCCTACTTTTGTTTTACAAAAAGAACTGAATTTTTAGTAATTTGGATATTTATGTTTTATTCTCGATCCGTACTTTTGTTTTACAAAAAGAATTCCATTTTTAATAATTTCGAAATTGATATATTATTTTTCATTCGTAGTTTTGTTTTACAAAAAAGAAACTCAATTTTTCATAATTTTGAAATTTATATTTTATTCTCGATACGTACTTTTGTTCTATGCAAAAGAACTCAATTTTTTGTAATTTCGAAATTGATATTTTATTTTGGATCCCTACTTTTGTTTTACAAAAAGAACTCAATTTTTAGTAATTTGGATATTTATATTTTATTCTCGATCCGTACTTTTGTTTTACCAAAAGAATTCAATTTTTAATAATTTTGAAATTGATATTTTATTTTGGATCCCTACTTTTCTTTTACAAAAAGAAGTCAATATTTAGTAATTTTTTATTCATCCACCATCTCAGTTGCCAACAAGGTACTAGAAGTCCTATAAAATCCGAGGCAACAAGTAGGACAACTTTCACTTGCCAACACCATCGATTTAGAACTCACCACAAAGTGAACTCCAAGACCACCCTCTTCGACCGGGATCGATCGAAGACCACCCTCTCCGACCGGGATCGGTCGAAGACCCCACACAGATGTGTGTTTGGCAAGTCCCCCCTCAAAAAACCAAGGAAAGAACCCTACTCACTAATATGGCAAGCCTAGCGCGTTGCTAGCCGGCAAGGTCTACTTGGAAGTCCTAACAAATCCGAGGCAACAAATAGGACCCTTTCGACAATGCTAGCACCGTCCAACGCTAAACGAGCCATAAAAGTGAAAACCCACATTTTTTCCGAGGCACGGGTCTAGACCCACCGACCTGCCGCGTTCTTTCGGCCGGGCCGGCGATTTTCGACCATGGTACGAGCGACCACTGCCACGATAACTATGCTCCACACACCACAAGGTGCATAGAAACATAGAGGGGGGGCCTCGTGAGTCACGGCACACAAGCCGGCATGTGCCGTGGTGCACCACAAAACTAATCCACCGAGTCAACTCCACCAA